>JAIUZE010023781.1:0-12804 GCA_022085475.1 Heliosperma pusillum | reverse complement strand
TTTCATTATATTATTCATTGTCATTGCATGATTGGGCACCGTCAATGTATTGGTTCGTGAATGGATGATAATATGATGAATTTATTGTGGTCATCGCATGACTTGGCATGGTTTGTTTGTCGAGTCTCAATCTTATCAAACTTATACCGCTAACGGTGAGATGTAAGCCCTAGTGATCGTATTCGGTTGCCTAAGAGTGTCTTCCCCGAGTCTTTGTATAACATGATGGATTCGGACTTGTACTTCTTATGCTGTTATCATTATATATCGAATTGCCTATCTATTTTATCGCAACTCACATGTATATTCATATATGCATGATTTTACTTTTGTATTTCATTCTATGTACGTTTAATGTGATATGGCTGGGAGAACCCGGAGTTACTCCCCACTGATTGTGGCGTTCATGTTTTTCATGAATGAACAGGTTGCTTGCATGGATGGCTTTTTGCTTTGACTATTTTGGGTTCGATTGTGAGCTAGCGGGCGTTGTCCCTGGATGAAAAACCTCTAGACGTTGTTTAGCTAGTTGCTAAATCGATTAGAAAAATACCCCATCTATTTCGAAAATACCCCATCTATTTCGAAAATACCCCATCTATTTTGTAAGATCACTTTTACTGGTTAACCTTTTGGAAAGACTTCGTCTCTTGATGTAGTATAATTCGTACTTTAGTTTGTAATATATGACACTCCTCGTATTCTTTCCTTTCATGTATAAAAGTTTTTAAAACTTCATATTTCCGCTATATAATTCACATGCTTGTATGTTTTATCTTTCCGCATTCGCGAGGGTTGTCACAGTTGGTATCAGAGCTTTGATCGCTCCCGACGCACACACGTGAACCCTAACTTAAACTACTTGACCTTGAAATAATAAATGAGAGTTGGGTAGAATTTAAGGACTTTACTTGGTAGTCTATTTGTTTATGCTAATTGATAGGAGTAACTTAATTTGTTTTTGTCTCTTATGAAGATGGTTAGACCGCGTTTAGCTGAGAATATTATGATGGAGGCTCTTGCTCAAGTGCTGAAGAATCAGCAAGATGCCGCTCTAGCTAATGCCAACCAAGTTCACCCTAGAAGGGAGGACAATCATCAAGGTGGCTATGCATGGGTGGCGGGTCAAATTGCAAGGAGTAAGATCGTGCCTTATGGTGGAGAACCGGATCCTACGGAGTTATCCGATTGGTTCCGCGAGATGGAGAAACAATTCGATCTATACCAAGTCCGAGAAGAGGACAAAGTTAGGATCGCAAAGCACTTTCTGGTGAGGGAAGCCGACAACTGGTGGGCTATCACAAGTGCCACTGCTGTTCTTGAAGAGGACTTTAACTGGGCTTGCTTTAAAGCTCTTGTGGAGGGTAGATTTTATCCTAAGGAGCTTAAACAACAAAGGCTCAAGGAGTTCATTGATTTTAAGCAAGGCAACTTATCAGCTCAGGAGTTTACTACGGAGTTTAATAAGCTTGCGCATTTCGCTCCGAGGCTTATTCGTGATGATGAAGACCGTGCATTTTATTACCGTAACAAGTTGAGTGTCGTTCTTCAAAGTAAGGTAAGGAGGAGCTCTACTTCTTTCGGGGAGTTGTATGATGATGCCCTTTGGGCGGAGAACTCAATGAAGGCCGTTAGAGATGAAGCGAAGATGAAGAATCTATCTCCTTTTCCCTCTTTCAATCCAAGGTCAAACTTCAATGACAAAAGATCTCTCGCTTCTTCTTCTTCTAATGCCTATTCTAACAAGAGGCGTTTCAATACTTCCTCAAACTCCAATGCAAGATCACTTATTCCTTATCACCCTCAAGCTATCTCAAATGCGGCTCCTAGGCCCAATGCTTTCCCTCAAGCTCAAGGACGAATGTGTGACGGTTGTAGGGGACCCGTTCATCCCGGAGTTGGATGCTATGATAGGCCCCTGTTTTGCTTTTTCTGCAAGAAGCCGGGTCACCGCTTTCGTGATTGCCCCGACCGTCAGAATCCCGCACCTGGTGCCAAAGCTAAGGGATCCATCTTTGTACTGAGCTGAGCCGAAGCTATTGCTCACCCGGAGATCGTAACTGGTAGGTTCATTTCCTTAGATCAATTTCGTTTTCCTTTTCCGCTTTCATCTTTTCCATCAGATCGTAGTCCTTGTATGATGCCTCCTAGCGTTCATAGTTTCATGTCCGTCTTCCTTGACCTCTAGTGAGGTAGTTTTCTCTTTAGCTATTGTAAGGAGTTAGTGATGTCGAGTTGCGATCGACATTTGAATTGTCTTAAATGGGGCATAGTGTTGTGGTTCATTCCTCTCTTTTTCCTCAAATTGATCCTTACTCAATCCGCTACTTTTCAATCCCTCCCCTTTCTAGTCCATTTTATTCGTGTGGACGTATCTCTTAGTATCTCGATCTGTGATTTCGATGTTCGAGTCGCTCTACGTTCGGGTATTGTCTCCTTATTTTGATTCTATCCTTGAGAAAACTTTCAAATCTCCATATCGTAATCCTAATTTAACTTTTTAAAATAGTTTAAAGATGGTTTGTGTACCCTCTTTTGGAGAAAATAGATTTCTTTCCCTTTTATATTTAGATTTTGTGTTTGGTTGGCTGTTTGGACTTGTTATTGGAGACGTCTGGTGACTAGTCTGACACTTACTAACACCTGTTTTGATTTTCGATTTCACTATTTCGGCCTTGATTTAATTTTTGATAGCTAGAGTTCTCGTTCATGACGGGCACTCTTGTGATTCGTAAATAAAGTTTCTCACTTATGAAAAATTTACTTAAACCGTTTTCGAGAAGAACATCATTTCATAAATGTTTCCCCTTATAAAAGTTTTCGTATTAATTTTGAAAACCGATTCTTGTCCTTGATACTTTTGTTTTCCACTCTCAAGTTTCGAGGACGAAACTTTTTAAAAGGAGGGGTGATTGTAACACCCGGAAATGTACCCTATTTTTCTAGTAGAAATATTTTACGAAATCTTTTCAGCAAATTTAAGTTTTAATTTATAATTTTATGTTCCGAGTCGAATTTAGAATTTCCGAGTTCGTATTTGGAATTTCCGAGAAATTTCATGAAAATCCCGTCTTAAGTCGAGTTTGACTTTTCTTGACTTTTGAGTCGAGTTTGACTTTTCTTGACTTTGGAACCGTCTTTGACTTCCGTTGACTTTTCTCCTACACAACTCACACTACTCCTTAACCTAATATTTCATTCAACACAAAATCAAACACATTTCTTCCTCTCTAAGAAATCTCAACTTTCCGTCTTTGATATCGATCTTAGAATTGTCGTAACTTCTTCGTTACTTGATAGAATTTAAGTAAGTTCGTCTTATTCTTCTTCCCTAACCTTCCTCTATCCGTATTGATATTAAAATCATCGTCTTTCTCGCTTTTCAATCTTTCCGTCTTTCTCAAGATGAATTTCATTCATCTTTTATGATCTATATGTAGGTGGTGACCTCCAAGATCCCGACAAAGACTATTACCTTATTGAAGAGGAGCTTGACGATTAGTAGAGACGCTCAAAGGTAACGGTGAAGGGTTACTCGGTATCATTTACGTGTTTTACATGCTTAATATGCTAGAAATCGTATTTAGAATACGATTAGAAGCTTAGGAATCATGCTATGATTAATGAATGTTGTTATATGATGATTATTAATGATGTATATTGATTGTTGATGATTATTAGAATTGATTGATGAGAATTGAAATGGATTGAATATGTAAAGGAAGCTCACGGATGAAGGAGTGTTCCTGGCCGGTCGACCGGCCGCCGGTCTGCCAACCAGCTGGGAACACATCAGTAACAATGTTGAAGTTTTATGTGAAATTTGTATAGGGGCTCCGAGCCGGTCAACCGGCCGCCGGTCCACAGACCGGCCTGGAGCACATTTCTCTGTTTTCTATGATTTTTGGTTTTGCCTTGTGTTCTGAGCCGGCCCACCGGCCGCCTCCCTATTGGCCGGCCTGGAACACGGCTGTGTTGTTTTCCTTTGACTTCTAAAACTCGTAATTTAAAATAGTTCCCATGGTCCGTTTATCGTATAATTTTACGTAATGGCTTATAATATTCATGTTTTGGATAGATGATATTTTATTCGCTTGTATCACATGTTTCGTGACGGTTTTCGATATATCCCTCTTTTGAGTCGGTTTTACATATGTTATGAATTGAGCACTAATGATTTTGTGCTATGAACTCTCATTTCCCGGCTACACCTTATACTCGTTAGACTGGAATGTCGGAGCGATGGGGTGTATCCTTGATGCTCGTATGCATGTTTAGTGGGGATATGACGACGTTGTTAGGAGGCGAACGCAATGCGTTGGTCGACCCGACCGTCAAATGTTGTATACTTGCGAGGTGGTGTTATTGCATGTAGCGTACTAGCTTGACTTTTGACTATAGATCTCTTTCCGCCTCTTTCGTGAAGGTTGACCGAATTTGGGGTACTCGGCGTCTATGATTGACCGAGTCTTGGATGTGGAACGTCTTACCACATGTCGAATCGGAACACGTCTTATTCCGAGAGTCTGGCCAGGTTTAGACTAGGACCGTATTATTATCGTCGTCCTACCGAGAGGATTAGAGTCTTGTGTGTACGAAACGTCTTATCGTACATGGTTCCGGGAAACGTCTTATCCCGTGAACTTGTTTGTCTGGGTCATGAGTATACGAAATGTCTTATCGTATACGGTTCAGGGAAACGTCTTATCGTGTGGACTTCCATTGACTTGTCTTGCTATTGTACATGATGCTAGTGCGTGTCATTAACCGTGAGAGATTGTGTTGTCATATTCGTATGATTTGATGGTCGTTTGTAAGTTGAAATACTACGTGAACATTGAATTGGACTCCTGCATGAATTAGTTGATTGACGTGGTTTATATGTCGAGTTTCTATCTTATCAAGTATATGCCGCTAACGGTGAGATGTAAGCCCTAGTGAGTATATAGTTGACTAAGAGGGTCTTCCCCGAGTCTTTGAATAACATGATGGTTTCGGATTTGATTTCCATATGATCCTATCTTTATATCTCGGATTGCCTATTTATTCTTATCGCAACTCACATGAATATCTATATATGCATGCTTTACTTTTGTATTTCCTTATATGTACGTTTGATGTGATATGGCTGGGAGAACCCGGAGTTACTCCCCACTGACTGTGGCGTTCATGTTTTTCATGAATGAACAGGTTGCTTGCAATGGATGGCTTTTTGCTTTGACTATTTTGGGGTTCGGGTGTGAGCTAGCGGGCGTTGTCCCTGGAAGTTTTCACCTCTAGGCGTTATTAGCTAGTTTTGCTTAACACTTGTTCTTTGCTAACATTTTAAGAGACCCCGTCTCTTTGTTGTAATTCCGTATTTAGTTTGTAACATTTTGACACACCTCGTGTTATATATATCTTGCATGTTTAAAGGTTTTTAAAATACCGTATTTCCGCATATTATTTCACATGCTTGTATGTTTTATATTTCCGCATTCGCGAGGGTTGTCACAGGGACTCCCAGCCGAATGGGGCAGGCGGCGGCCGGTAGGCCGGCTGGGACACGCAATGCATTAAAAATCATCAAACTTCACCAATTATGAAGCAGGGGCTACGAGCCGGTTGAAGGGGGCAACGGCCTGTGGGCCGGCTGGGGCACACAGCTCGCAAAAACAACCCAGCAATAACAACAATTTGATTTCCAATTTTACCCAATTGATTTTACCAATACTAATCATTTCTAAATCTCATTAAATGCAACATCATCATACCCAATCATTACATACCATCATTTTAAACAACATAAGACCACATTTATTACTAAACACAAGTCTAATCATTGTAAATGAGTAAATCCAACCACATTAACATAACTTAGCATAATATTAGCATATGAGATGAATTAAACATGGAAAAGAGTAGTAGACACATATTCATGTAAAACTTACACAAAAAACTCATCTTTTCAAGATAAATACTACTCTAGCATGTAAAACACATAGTAGTGATATCGAGTAACCCTTCACCGTTACCTTTTTGCGTCTTCAATCCTCTTCTAGTTCTTTCTCCACCAAGTAATAGTCTTTGTCGGGGTCTTGAAGGTCTCCTCCTAAAAAATTCGACATAAAAGATGACCAATTTCATCTTGGAAAAAGATGGAGAAATGAAAGCGAGCAAGATAAGACTTTTATTACCTTACTAGAAAGAGAAGAAGAAAGGAAGAGAATAAGCTAAGAATCAACAAAATTGGGTGAGATATTATAGAATTTGTGTGAAGAGGTTTTAGAGTTCAACAACGGAGAGGAAGGTTAGGGTTTAGTGTTTTTGGTGAGGATGTAGATGAATAGTGTGCTGAAAGTTTTGAGTGGAAAAATATGAATATGGGTAAGTCATTTGGGTGGGTTGAAATGATTCATAGGCCCAATATGCAATGTAAGGCCTAACCCACATGAAATTTCGAGTAGTGTCGAAATATGGACTCGGATTAGACAGATTAGACACTTAAATTAACCAACTAACTAAATTCTAATTTAAAGCTAAATTAAACTAACTAATATAATATTATTAAATTAAAATTGCTAAGATTGCGGGTGTTACAAAGATAGGCTACGATAATTGAATAGAACTCGTTTAATGATTGCGATCGCATGTTAAATTGTAGATCTAAAGGGCATAATTGAATCGACCGATCTTGTGACCTTATCAAAACTTTATTGCATGATTAATTGATTATTTACCTATCCCTGAATAATAATCCTAGTGAACCTGACACCCTAAAATTTTAATATTATTGATTTCACCTTTTATTGTTTTTTTATGCAATTCGTTTAGAAACACAAACCAAAACCTGCAAGAATTTGTTACCTTAAGACGAACTTAGTTATAGCAAATAGATTATTACCGCCTCCCAGTGGATTTGATACCTTAATTATCACTGACTATTAGTTAGTATTGAGTTAGGATTTACTTTGAGTTATGGAACACGACTTTAGCCTCATTAACTAGTGTATCTCGAAGCTAAGATACGATGTGTTTTCTATAAAGTCTTTAATAGATCATTTGGTATCAAGTTGTGATACTTGTACCTCCCTCATGATCATGAGTACAAAATTGGTTGTGGCTCATGAGGCTATCTTTAAAGAAAATAGTTGTATTTTTCTAAAGATAGAGTGGGAGAAAATAAGCCACAACGTAAAACTAGTAAGGAACTAGAGAGGAAACCAAAAGAAAATGTTTTTAGGTTAGACTCAAGACTAGTGAGGACCAAAAGAAAGCGCTCTTAGGTGAATCCTTTGACTAGTGAGGAGACCAAAAGAAAATGTTCTTTATATAATGAGATTATGATCTATGAAGTGGAAGTACCTAGTAATTTTAAATTCGATTTTGTACATAAGAGCCTTATGAAACTAATTGGAATCTATGCAAAGGAATGATTTATTTAGAGTTTTCCAAACATAGTTGTGTAGTTGGACATAAAGATGTCTACAAAAGCTACTTGAATGTGTAATTATGCTAAGATCAAAATCATCAGTGTTATACCTCATAGTGAGTGTGTACAAGTTACACATCAAAACCATTTTTCCAAATAGGTATTTGGAATAGGATGTGTACACAATACAAGGCTAAGGTTTCAACCAACACTTAGAGGGTGTGATGATCATTTTTATTATGTGATATAAGAATAATTTCATTCGAATTGTCGAGAAGTCATGTATAGACATGAATTTGAGTGGGAGTTAAAGTTGTCTTGTATAGACATGAAGTTCAGTGGGAGAAATTGTCTTCCACGTCAATGACGTATCACTCATTGAGAATGATGTATATATTTATATTATCTTTTTTAAAGGAGTGGTTGGATTTTCAATTCTGGATGAAAGAAGGCATTATGCATACTAAAATCAAAATCTATTATGAAATAGGAGATTTTAGCCTGTCATTTAGAAAAGTGTCTTATATTGATAAGATCCTTCATCTATTTCAACAAGTTGAGTAGGTTATTTATATTGATGAAAGTGGGATCACTATGAAAAGGTCATAGTCATCCACTGAACCTAAGAGTTCTTGATCACGTGATTACTAATGTTTCCTCCATTAGACCAATCATGTATGCCATATTATGCACGTACCTAAATAAATGTATGCTTGGAGCATGACAAGCCAATAACAAAACCAATCCATATGAGAGTCATTGAATAGCCTTCAAGAACACCCATAAGGTTCTCGAGGAGAACTAGGGAATCATTATTGTGTTTGGATTAAGATAAATTAGTTGTGTGTTAAGAGTTACACAAACCCAAATTTCCAAACTTATAAGGATTTTTCGAAATCGTAGACTAACTTTTGTTATATTAAAAGCGAATAAATAAAAAGGATTATTGAAGAGTCAATCATTATGAATTCTACAAATAGAGAGTTAGTACATTATAATAAGGAAAGGTGGATTATAAGGAACTAATGGTATATCGTTTCACCAAGATACCTATCCGTTATCATGATAACAAGTAGGAGCATCTTTCAAGTTAAAGAGCCAAACACTAGATAGAGATCTAGACATGTACGTAGATGAATTCATGTTATTAGGAATAACGTTTAATGAAAGGAAAAGGCAATTCACAATGTTGCAATAAATGAATACATGGTGTATTCACTACCCAAGCCTTTATTGCATTTTAACAAGATCGCCATGAAGTGTCATGTATCATATAGACTTTAGAGTATAAGATATGAAGCAATAACATTGTATTGATTGTTCATATATGATAATCACATTTATCGTTTGAGTTTCTAAAAACTCATTTTGTGCTTTGTTATATCCAAATAGGTTGTAGTGACAACTTTGAACCCTATTAAAGTGAACGGTTTAACATGAGAATTGTCCCCTAGTTGCTTATAAGAGTTGACGTCTCCAAGTGACTGAAGTGTGATGCGATTGATGGAAGGTTTAAGTGCCATAGCGTCATAAGAGATGACTAGTCGATCACATATACAGACTATATGGGACACTCTGTCGGGCAGTGACCGCTTATAGAGTTTTGGCAATTCATATAGCCTGGTCGTGGCGAGAGCTACTATAGTATTCTTTTTTAGTCAATTCTTTGACTAAAGACTATTCGCCTAAGGTAGCACAGTTTGAGAGTGACTTTGATTTATGCTCTACGACCTTCGTAACTGGGGTCAAATGGGCATCTTTTGGGTCATGATGAGTTGTGGCTATTCGAAGGGAATGGTGCAATAGAAATTGTCCACCTCTTGTCAGGGTTATTTAAAATCTCAAGGCCACTCGAGGAGAAGTAAGCTGAAAATGCGTGGCCACGCTCGGAAGGTATCTATGGTAGATAACTCTGGTAAGACAGTTACTCTCCATATCGAGGAAACCACTCTTGATATGATCAAACCTAAGTACGACCTGCAAGACACCTTGCGTTGAGTGGGAGATTGTAATAGGACAAGAGAATTGGTGACGCACACTTGTGTCAGACAAGTGGGAGATTGTTGGAGTATGTGTACTCAACAATAGTGCGATCACTTATTTAAATATCAATAAAAAGAATACAAAGGGATGACAAATATTATAGTCAACTGGTCAACATTAATCAGTAACGATTGGCTCACTAAAGTTTGACGTTATTGTGGTATGACAGTAGGGAGGACAATGGATCGGGTTGGATCAGTTTTTGAAGAATCCATATCCAATCCACAATTTTAGTGGATCACCAATCCATATCCAAACCCGATCCATATCCAAAAACCGATTATCCATATCCAATCCACCATATTTTTATATTATCCATATCCATACCCGATCCAAAACCCGACCCAAAACCCAACCCAAAACCCAATCCATACCCAGTTTAACCCGTTCCATACCCATTACAAACCCGACCCATACCTATTTGGAAAATAGCAAAAAAAAATTAAAACATTACAGTTACACTCGTTAACCATTAAAGTTACACTCATAAAGTAGTGAGTTTACGTATAAAAGTGTCAAAATCAATACATTATTACATATTCAAATTTTTATATTGAAAATGGTCTAAAGTAGACTAAAGTTACACTCGTTAAGCATTAAAGTTACACTCGTTAAGCATTAAAGTTACACTCGTAAACCATTAAAGTTATACTAAAAAATGCCGAGAAGCTACAAACACTTGTTTTAAAATCACCCAGATTCAATATTTTATTATTCGAAATTAAACAATTTGAACTTTTTTATATTTAAAATTACAATTACACTCTTCGCGGTTGGAGTAACGCTCGTACAACATTACAATTACACATCTCTCTATCGTAATAAATGTGTGGCTGAAAATAGGACTCAAAGACTCACCATATATATTGGACTCAAAAGAACCTTACTCATTGTGAAAGTGCACCATATTTAATAATTATATAAATAATTGCGAGAGCGTTGACATTCCACACACTCTCAGTACGTAAAGGTCTTGAAACTTTCATACGAGATAAGAAACCCTGAAACCATGCAAAAGTTCTCCCTCTTATTCTATTCTTCCTTATTTCCTATTTGGTCCATTAATATTTTCTTCCCTATTTCCATTTTTGGAGATGGGGTTGTGTGTTTTGTGTGATCCACATTTAATTTCATGTGGAGTAGAGTGTTTTGTATGTTCCAAATTCATTTCCTTAATTCTACAGCCCAAATGAAAAGGGAAGATTACATGGAATAAGAGAGAAATAGGGAGTATGTTTTAATAAGAAAACACAAAAATATCTTTAACATATATTCCATCTGTAAACAAATGAATAAATAAAAAGCTTAAACTACATTATCACATATTATGTGATTTGTCTTTCTAAGAGAAGATAAATGCACTTATTAGAAAATATAACAGGCGATATACAAATATGTTCAAGGCATCTACCTTGAAATTAAAATAAATCTATATTCAGATTAACTTGAAATACTTAAAGTAGAAAAACAATTAGAAAATATAATAGGCGATATACAAATATGTTTTAGGCATCTGCCTTGAAATTACAACAAATCTATATTCAGATTAACTTGAAATACTTAAAGTTGAAAAACAAGGAGAGCTAAATTTACACGTGTAATAAACAAAAGAAAAAAAAAAGAAATTAATATAATAACACATGGATTAAAGAGATACAAAAATAATTATGAATATTTAGTTTTTGTAAGTGAAATGAAATCATATCGAATTTTGCATTTTAAAAAGGGTTTAGATCAGGAGAAAAGTGGATATGGATCGAATTTGGTTTGGAATAACGGTGGATATGGATCGGTTTTGGGTAGGTTTTGGATCTTAAATGGATCGGGTGGATCAGGTCGGATATGGATATGAAATGGATCGGCATGGATTCAGTTCGGTTATTTTTTAAGTGGATATGGATTCGGTTCGGTTCAGCTAAATTGAGTTTGATGTTGCTGTCGTATGACAGTGGTGATCAGTTGATCTCTTGAGGTCACATCTAAAGGACGATCCCCTAATCATGTAAGTTAATTAATTGTATAGCGATACAGATTAATTAATCCCTTAAATTGAACAAAATTTATATTATAAGTGAGAATTATATCTTATTGTAATATGATTAAAAAAGATTCATTTTAGTAATTTAATTGTTATATTACTAAGAATAATTAATGTTTATGAAGCATTTTGAGATAAGCATAATTGGTTAGTTATAATTACAATTAGTTGTAGAATATATTAACCAAATATGAAATGACCCATTTTATTTACACGTGATTATAAAATATGACTTAAAATGTTAGGTTTATTTTATTTGTTATAAAATTGCATTTAAATTAGTTAAATGAACATTTATAAGTCAAATTACATGTCACATGTCACATATCACATATGTAACAACCCGAAAAATACCGATTTTTCTAGTAAAAATATTTACTAACACTTTTCAGTAGAACTTAAGTTTTTAAAATAGGAATTTTAGTTCCGAGTCTTATTTTGAAATTCCGCGTTCGTATTTGGAATTTCTGAGAGATTTCATGAAAAGACCGTTTTTAGTCATCTTTGACTTTTCTTGACTTTTAAGTCGTCTTTGACTTTTCCTTGACTTTTTAAAAGTCGTCATTGACTTTTTCTTGACTTTTAAGTCGTCCTAAACTTTTCTTGACTTTTAAGTCATCTTTGACTTTTCTCGACTTTTCAGTCAACTTTGACTTCCGTTGACTTTTCCCGACTCGCTTCATAAGTTGAAGACCGAAATTTTATTTAAAAAAATAATATTTTTGATTTATTTTTATTTAGATTTATTAAGATTTATCATAATTTAATAAAATTATTTTGAATTTATTCGGAATTTAAAGAATAACTTATACGGTTTTTAACCAAACGTCATTTAACTATTCCCGACGCATCGTAAATCGCGCAACAAAATCGAAACTCGACTTTGGCATGAGTCACACGCCCATGTCATCGTTTTCCACTCACAATTGGATATTTTAATTGTTTCGATTAAACTAATACAAATATCTTAGATATTTGTTACTTTATCGATCAGTTAACGAAAATTACGCAAATCGCTCAAAATCAGACCCGATATCACCCAACATCACACGGCTCTTTCCTCTTCTAATAGGCTTGATATTTTCATTTCTTTTCATTAATATAACATAATATCTAGATATTTAATATAATTAACGTAATATTTAATCAATTACCGTAATATAATTATTTAACGCGAGTTAATTCCGTAACAACAATTTCAAAATCCGACTCCATATTCCCTCTATAATACACGGCTCCCTCACCCAACATAACTCACCAACAACTTTTCATTTTTCAACAAATCAAATAAAGATCAAAATATCACTTTCTT
>JAIUZE010023780.1:0-20414 GCA_022085475.1 Heliosperma pusillum | reverse complement strand
TTTTGTTGTCGAGTCTCAATCTTATCAAACTTATACCGCTAACGGTGAGATGCAAGCCCTAGTGAGTGTATTCGGTTGCCTAAGAGTGTCTTCCCCGAGTCTTTGTATAATATGATGGATTCGGATTTGTACTTCTTATGCTTTTATCATTATATATTGAATTGCCTATCTATCCTTATCGTATTTCACATATATATCTATATATGCATGCTTCTACTTTTGTATTTCCTTTTATGTACGTTTAATGTGATATGGCTGGGAGAACCCGGAGTTACTCCCCACTGACTGTGGCGTTCATGTTTTTCATGGATGAACAGGTTGCTTGATTGGATGGCTTTTTGCTTGTGGTATTTTGGGTTCGGGTGTGAGCTAGCGGGCGTTGTCCCTGGATGAAACACCTCTATACGTTGATTAGCTAGTTGCTAATAACTTTGTTGTTGGTTAACATTTTGAGAGACTACGTCTCTTGTAGTATTTTATATTTGGTTTGTAATTACTGACATTCCTCGTATTTCTATCTTGCATGTATAAAGGTTTTTAAAATACCGTATTTTCCGCTTTATAAATCACATGCTTGTTATGTTTTATTTCCGCATTCGCGAGGGTTGTCAGACTTAGGGCTAATATTTCCCTTAATCCCAAATCTCTTAACACCTTTCATCGGCGATACCTTAAGGAATACCTTATCACCCACCTCGAACGCAATCGGCCTACGACGCAAATCTGCATACGTCTTTTGACGATCATGCGATGCCTTCAACTTTTCCCGAATCAATCTCACCTGGTTGATAGACTCCTGAATCAACTCGGGTCCAACCACCACCACTTCGCTAGAATTGTCCCAACATAAAGGACTACGCCACTTCCTTCCATAAAGTGCCTCAAATGGAGCCATCTGAATACTAGCTTGATAGCCGTTATTATAATAGAACTCAACGAGTGCCAAACTCTTCTCCCAACTAACCTGGAACTCCAATGCACAAGCTCGCAACATGTCCTCTAAAGTCTGAATGGTCCGCTCGGTCTGACCATTAGTAGCAGCATGGAAAGCCGTACTCATCTTAAGCTCATTGCCCAAAGCTAACTGCAGCTTCCTCCGAAACAGGGAACACAACTGAAAGTCCATAGACCTTAATTAGACTCCTCTAATTAGTTACTAAATTACTTGTTAATTTAGTGTTTAATGATCTATGTAACATGCATGCAAATATAAAGAAAATATATATAAAGAAGAAATTTCCTCACATTGAAATGGAAATTAAATGGGCACAATAAGAACTCCTTCTTATTGATCTTGAGCTTTAAACAAGGATGATCCATGAACAATCTCCAAATTAGAAGACCTCCTTCAAGTTGCACCAAGATGATACCAAATAATCTAATCTTATTATTAACTAGATAATAAGATAGATAAAATACTACCAATATTAGTATATATTACTACACTAGTAATACTTAGTAAATATTTATATTATGAGAGTTTAGTGAGAAGATGAGTTTTAGAGAGATGTAGGAGAAATAAGCAAGAATGAATTAAGAATAAAAATGAACAACACTTGGCCTTTTATAGGCACATATGGCCGGACCCCTACATGCATTTGTAGGTGATTTTCTTCTTATTTTAATCCTCATGCAAAGTGGTGGAGTGTAGTGTTGAGTAAAATGATTTTGGTATACTATTCATGTCATAATCATATGTGACTTGTGAACATGAACAAGAGCAACCATCATCACCCTCCACTTACTAAAATGACCGGCCACATGTGGCCTTATATGGTCCATTTTGATTTTTGATATTTGTCCCACAAATACTTATTAATCATATGCTTAATTATCTTATATAATTAAGTATTAATTTGATCATATAACAATTATATGACACAAATTAATAAATAATATGTACTTAACATTTAAGTGATATTTTACCATTATATGAATATATAATGGGTCCCACAATGCTTAGTTAATTTATTTTACAATTCCTTGTAAATATAATTAACTAATTACCTCTACCTCAAAATATATGAAAAACCTCAACTAATTTAGTAAATTAACAATTAATTACTAAGTTATATCTTATTTAATCATATTAAAATAAGATATAAATTTATTGTCAATTATCGCATAATTGAAAAATAAACTTAATCGAATTTGAGTTCTTAACTCAATTTCTAACAATTAACTCTCGTACATATCAAATATATGTAATGGACTAATCAACTGTATCATGTACAAATAATTAGTTACTATTTGAATTTCATCCTATAGGTGTGACCGAAAGAGATCAGTTGATCACCGCCGTCATACGACACTAACGTCAAACTCTAGTCAGCCAACCGTTATTGATTTACGTTAATCAACTGACTAATCATATATATATAGTCAATAAATATCCCAATTATATTTCTTAATGAGATTTAATATGTGGCGCACTATTGTGGAGGACACCTACTCCAACAATCTCCCACTTGTCTGACACAAGTGTGCGTCACCAATTCTCTTGTCTCTTTATCACATCTTCCACTCAACGCAAGGTGTCTTTCAGGTCGTACTTGCGATTGGTTATATCTAGAGTTGTTTTCTCGATAGAGAGAGTAACTGTCTGACCGTAAAATCTACCATAGATCTCTTTGCAAGTAGGGCCACACATTTAAAGTAACTACTCCTCGAGTGGCCTAAAGATGTTTGTACCCAACGTGGGTGGACAATTCCTGTTGATTCATCTACTCTGTATGATGCAGATGACCATGACCCAGAAGATGTCATCGGCCTCCTTTTATGGCACGACTTAGAACATCAACCAAAACCAATCGGAAACTGCTCCGACTCAGATAGACGGTCGTCATTCAAAAGAATCGACTCATAAGAATAAGATAGAAGACCCTGCCACGACCAGGCATCAATTAATTGATTTAAGGGTCTCTACAAAGGTCACTGTCCGACAGAGTGTCATACAGTCTGCCTATGTAATCGACCAATCATCTCCATGACCCCATGGTGTTGAACCAACCATCGATCGACTTATAATCTAGTCACTTCGAGACGTCACCTCACTGAGTGACTAGGGACAAAATACTAAGTTCGTCCTATTTACTTGAATTGGGTGCAACATTGTCTTACAATCTATTCGGATAAACAAAGTATTAAATTTAGTCAAACTAAATAATAGAGTTTATAATAAAACTCGAACAATGAATGCAATTATCATATATGAAATAATTAATACAACATTCAATTATTACGCATTACATACTCTAAAGAAATTCTGGTACTCGTCTCAATCCCATTGTGACGACATGACCATCATGCTTAGCCTTTCATAAAGGCTTGGTTAAAGGATCAGCAATGTTGTCATCTGTTCCAACCTTACGAATGTCAATTTCCTTTCTGTCCACCTAATCTCTAATTACATGATATTTCCTAAGTACATGTCTAGACTTATTACTAGTCATGGGCTCTTTTGCTTGAAAGATAGCCCCACTATTATCACAATAAATCATGATAGGATCTTTGGCAGTAGGGACTACTGCTAGTCCTTCCAAAACCTGCCGAATCCACACAGCTTTTTTTGCAGCTTCAGACGCGGCAAGGTACTCTTCTTCTGTTGTAGAATCCGCTGTAACGCTTTGCTTGAAACTCTTCCAGCAAACAGCTCCTCCATTCATCATATAAACATAGCTGGATTGGGATTTCATATCATTCTTATTTGTTTGGAAACTGGCATCTGTGTAACCTTTTACACGTAACTCAGTCTTGCCTCCAAACACTAAGAACGAATCCTTGGTCCTTCTCAAGTACTTTAAGATGTTCTTTACGGCTATCTAGTGACTCTCACCTGGATTTGCTTGGTAACGACTTGTCATGCTCAAGTATACGCAACATCGGGACGAGTGCACATCATAACATACATGATTGATCCAAAAGCGGATGCGTAAGGGATCAATTTCATGCGTTCAATCTTCTCGGGTTTGGTAGGACACTCTGACTTGCTCAAAGTGATCCCATTACCCATAGGAAGAAAGCCTCTCTGAGAGTCTTTCATGTTGAACTGATCAAGAATTTTATCAATATAAGTTTCTTCACTTAATGCTAGTATCCTTTTAGATCTATCCCTATAGATCCGGATACCTAAGATGCGCTGGGCCTCTCCTAAGTCTTTCATTTGGAAATGAATCCCTAGCCACTCCTTTAGAGAAGTGAGCATTGGAATATCATTCGCAATGAGTAGTATGTCATCTACATACAAGACTAGAAAAAGTTACTTTACTCCCACTAAACTTCATGTATAAACATGGTTCCTCGACACTTCGAGTGAAACCATTTTGTTTAATTACATGATCGAAACGATGATTCCAAATCCTGGATGCTTGTTTAAGACCATAGATGGATCTCTGAAGTTTGCATACCTTCTTAGGGTTTGATGGATCCACAAAACCTTCAGGTTGTGTCATGTACACTTCCTCTTCTAGTATCCCATTCAAGAAGGCGGTTTTTACATCCATTTGCCAAATCTTATAATTATGAAATGCGGCAACCGCTAAGATAATCCTTATGGATCGAAGCATGGCGACTGGGGCGAAGGTTTCGTCATAATGAAGACCATGAACTAGGGTGAAACCTTTTGCCACCAATCTAGCTTTGTAAACATCATTATGTTTATCTATGCCACTTTTGATCTTAAAGATCCACTTACACTAAAGGGGTCTTACCTCCTTAGGTAAATCAACCAAGTCCCATACTTAATTGTCGTACATAGAATCTATTTCGGATTGCATAGCTCCTAGCCATAATTTTGAGTCGGGACTAGAAATGGCTGCTTTGTAGGTAGTAGGTTCGTTACTTTCAAAAAGTAACACATTATAGTCAGCACCTTCCTCTATAATACCAAGGTATCTATCAGGTTGATGACAAATTCTGCTTGACGTCCTAGGTTCCGAAGGAATTATGACCGTGTCAAGTTCAAATTTTATCCCACTCTGTCTTTTAGAAATAAAATCATTTTCTAAAAAGACTGCATCACGAGACACAAACACTTTGTCCTCGTGTTTATTGTAGAAGTAATAAGCACGTGTTTCCCTTGGATATCCTACAAACAGACATTTGTCAGATTTGGGTGCAAGTTTATCGTCAGACTTATTCTTAAGAAACGCCTCGCATCCCCAAATTCTCATAAACGACAAATAAGGGACTTTCCCTGTCCATATCTCATATGGAGTCTTGTTTGCCGCTTTAGACGAGCTTCGATTTAGTGAAAATATTGCAGATAAAATAGCAAAACCCCAAAAATTATCAGGAAGCTCTGTTAGACTCATCATAGATCGAACCATATCTAGTAAAGTTCGATTTCTCCTTTCTGACAAACCATTTAATTGAGGTGTGCCAGGAGAAGTCCATTGTGATACTATACCACAATCCTTTAGGTGTGAATCAAATTCATTGTTCAAGTATTCACCACCACAATCGGATCGTAGTGCTTTTATCTTTTTATTCAATTGGTTTTCTACTTCATTTTGAAATTCTTTGAATTTTTCAAAAGCATCACTTTTGTGCCTAATCAAGTAGACATTTCCATATCTACTCAAGTCGTCGGTAAAAGTAATGAAGTAGTGATAACCACCTCTAGCTTGGATAGTCATTGGACCGCACACATCCGTATGTATAAGGCCCAATACGTCACTTGCTCGTGTCCCTTTTTCCGTAAAAGGAGCACGATTCAGCTTGCCTAGAAGACAAGATTCGTATACACCATAAGATTCGTAATCGAATGGTTTGAGTACTTTAAGTGAAACAAGTCTCTTTTTGCGTCGTTCGTTTATGTGGCCTAAACGACAATGCCAAAGGTATGAATGATTAGGTTCACTTGTTTTGAGCTTCTCTTTTTCTATATGATAGACCTCTTTTGCAATATCTAGAATATAAATACCTCCAATAGAAATGTCCTCGCCATAAACCATTTCATTAAACAAAAAAGTACAACGATTGTCCTGAACACAAAATGAAAAACCTTCCATGTCTAACATGGAGATGGAGATAATGTTCTTGGTAAGAGTTGGTACATAAAAGCAATTATTTAAATACAACTCTAAACCATTAGGCAAAAGAAGAACGTAGGTGCCCACGGAAACTGCGGCTACCTTAGCTCCATTTCACATGCGCAGGTCCACGTCACCCTTGGCTAGTGCTTGCGCATCCTTCAGCCCCTGTACATGATTACAAAGGTGAGAACCACAACCGGTATCAAATACCCAAGAAGATGTACTAGCAAAGTTAATATCTATCATATAGAGTGATGAAAGAATTTTACCTGACGTTGTCAAGCAACCGTCTTTCTTGTCTTTCATGTATTTGGGGTAATTGCGTTTCCAATCCCATTTGTCATTACAATAATAGCAATCCGCGTCCGTGTGTTTGTTGACTTTGGGCTTTGGCTTCATAAAGACCTTGCCCTTTCCCTTGCCAATTTTCTTGAAAAGAGTCTTACCCTTTCCTTTGTCCTTCTTCACTGCAAGGCTCATGTTCTTCAATTTCATTGAAAGAACACCCTTGGGTTCACTCCCACTAGCCTCCATGTCCCTCTCCGCTTGGGTGAGGAGTGCATGGAGTTCATGGAAACTCTTTTCCATGCCATTCTTGTTGTAGTTCACCCTAAATTGGGTGAACTTTGGTGTGAGTGAATGAAGGTTTCTACACACCACTAGCTCCTTTGTAATTTTGCACCTTAGACGCTCAAAGGTGTCGGCGTGCTCAACCATTTTGAGCACGTGTGGGCCATTGTTTTGGCCCTTTTGGAGCTTAGTCTCAAAAAATTTCGTAGCCGCCTCATATTGGAGAATTTTAGGGGCTTGTGAAAACATTGATGTTATCCTCATGAATATCCCATATGCATCGAGAGATATCAACTGGAGTTTGAGTTTGTGTGAGATTGACCAAATCAAGACATTCTTGGCGTCATTGCCAACCTTCAATTAAAGGTCATATTCGGCCCGAACCGCCGCGGTCGATCTTGACCCGGGTTCGGTGGGGGGTTCTTCGACCAAGTAGCGAAGCACGTTATCGGATATCGCGGCGCTCTTGATCGTTGATTACCATTCAACGAAGTTACTACCGTTATCTTTTAGAACACATTTGTCCATGACGGACCTTAACCATGAGTCTTTACCCAAGGTTACGTTGTTTGATGAAGTTGACATTGTGCGAATATGGTTACTACAACAAAAAGAAATATATAAACATTCATTGTTATGATAATTTACTTGAAAAACATTTTAACAAGTTTACCATTTATATAATGACCCCTCACTAAATTATATAAATGATCCCAAGACCCATCTTTAAATAAAAATAGTCATCGTATGCTACCTTTATCTACAAATGGTAAGTCATTACTTGACTAATTCTACCCTTAGAACTCTTGGTTGACGGATTTCAACTAAATCCATCTCCTAGTCCCAAGATAACGCTTATCTGGTTGAGTCCAATCCAATTTTGGCTTGTGATCGTATCACCCTACTTACCCGAGGTAAAAAGGGACCCACGAGCATGGTAGCCCTAATGAACACGAGATTCATAGGTGTTACTATTTGGTAAGGCTAATCTCAATTTTTAAATATGTGAGAGATCTTGTCAATTTAGTCATTAATTCCCTATAAGTGAACTAAATCGGGTGAATAACGTTGAATTGACAATAGAGGAAAAAATAAAATGCATGTGTGACGATTTTGGCATGAGCGGAAATAAAGCAAGCAACCAAGCAACGAAAAAAAATCCTAGTATGACCACCTACCTAATCAAACTAACTAGATAATTGCAAATTCGGAAACCAACTCCTTGGTCCCTTGCCTCTTCACTTGGAACGCCTTCCAAAAATTGGCACCGTCTTGGGGGAGTCATCGGTCTTCATAATAAATAATTACAAATACACAAATATATAAATTCCTATTATAAATTTATTCTATAAAATGAAACTATTAATTATTACAAACTTGCGATACGAGATCGCAATAAAATTACAACCAAACCATTATTCCCTTACATTACGGGTAATAACGATTAAAAATAACTAGGCCATACTAGGTAAAAAATTTGCATAAATTATTAAATAAATGACATTCATTCATTCAATCATAAATAAAATAAATTGCTGTAAAATTCATGCCAAAATCGCCCTAAACAAATTCATGCTCATTGTAGTTCGATTTTACGGGATTTATTGATTTTTAACCATTAAATATCAATATAAACATTTAAATCTCATTTAAATTCAAACTAATTAACTAAACTATTTTAGAACTCAAAATTAGTCCCTACTTATTTTGTTGGTCATTAATTAAATCGATTTGATTTCGTTTGCTAAATATAATGGTTTAATCATAACTCTTATGAAATTAACCCAAAATAAAATATAAACATCACAAAAATTTGAAAACAAAAATTTTTTACATTCTGGAACATTTCCAGGAACTCTAAAAATAAAAAAAAACAATTGCTCAAAAAATGTAAATTAATTTTATGAAAAAGTAACTTTGTATTTAACGGTTTTATCAAATAAAAACCATTAAACAGAGTAAAACAGTTAAAAAAATTATGAAATTTCACCACGATGATAAAAATCAGAATTTAAAATGTACCAAAAAATTTCATGACCAGAAAAGGATCAATTTTATGAACATTATAATCTCATCTTATCGACTTTTATCTTATAAAAATCAATAAACATGCAATACTAAATTAAAAGTCACGAAATTTTACATACAATATTTAAGACAAGCATGTGAGATCATATTAAAATTTCAGGGCCATAATCAACATGCAACTAGTTTTAGTTAACTTTTAACATCAAATATGCATATTAACTCGGTTTAAAAGCCAAAAATCAAAATAAGTGGCAAATTAATCCCTAAAATCACGAAATTTGACCACAAACATTTTGATGTCAGTAGGTATACATGCAGCAAATTTTTTTGTCTAAATCATATTTTAACTCAAATTTTTGATTTATTAGTTATCTTATAACTTTAATAAAAAATGTCCAAAATGAACATGCATGCTACAAGCTAGTTCTGATACCACATAAAAGTCCATAGACCTTAATTAGACTCCTCTAATTAGTTACTAAATTACTTGTTAATTTAGTATTTAATGATCTATGTAACATGCATGCAAATATAAAGACAATATATATAATGAAGAAATTTCCTCACATTGAAATGGAAATTAAAGGGGCACAATAAGAACTCCTTCTTATTGATCTTGAGTTATAAACAAGGATGATCCAAGAACAATCTCTAAATTAGAAGACCTCCTTCAAGTTGCATCAAGATGATACCAAATAATCTAATCTTATTATTAACTAGATAATCAGAGAGATAAAATACCACCAATATTAGTATATATTACTATACTACTAATAATTAGTAAATATTAGTATTATGAGAGTTTAGTGAGAAGATGAGTTTTAGAGAGATGTAGGAGAAATAAGCAAGAATGAATTAAGAAGAAAAAAGAACAACAATTGGCCTTTTATAGGCACATATGGCCGGCCCCTACATGCATTTGTAGGTGATGTTCTTCTTATTTTAATCCTCATACAAAGTGTTGGAGTATAGTGTTGAGTGAAATGATTTTGGTATACTATTCATGTCATAATCACATGTGACTTGTGAACATGAACAAGAGCAACCATCATCACCCTCCACTTACTACAATGACCGGCCACATGTGGCCTTATATGGTGCGTTTTGATTTTTGATATTTGTCCCACAAATACTTATTAATCATATGCTTAATTATCTTATATAATTAAGTATTAATTTGATCATATAAAAATTATATGACACAAATTAATAAATAATATGTACTTAACATTTAAGTGATATTTTACCATTATATCAATATATAATGGATCCCACAATGCTTAGTTAATTTATTTTACAACTCCTTGTAAATATAATTAACTAATTACCTCTACCTCAAAATATATGAAAAACCTCAACAAATTTAGTATATTAAAAATTAATTACTAAGTTAGATCTTAATTAATCATATTAAAATAAGATATAAATTTATTTGTCAATTATCGCATAATTGAAAAATATACTTAATCGAATTTGAGTTCTTAACTCAATTTCTAACAATTAACTCTCGTACATATCAAATATATGTAATGGACTAATCAACCACTACTACAAAATACTTAATAGACATCACATAATAGACATCAGATTTATGAAGAAATCCAATGTCTAAATCTGGACATGTGATATTTTAAAAAAACTGATGTGTATGTAATTATATAGACATTAGACTTTTACTAAAACCCATGCCTATGTAAAAAGAACTTATATTCCATTTTAATATACATGGGAGGACTTAAAAACAGATGCATAATAAAATGAAATATTGGCAGAAAAATTCGCGCTGCTATTTTCATCACACACAATCTCTGATATTAAAACTCTTAAGCTCACCAATTTATGTATATTGGTTTCTAACCCAATACTCAAATACTCCCCCCCCCCCTCTCAAATACATCACATACTTAGTAGTTAGTACATTGTAAACCTATACTCTTCTTACTTGCCACCATAACCATCGCTAACTCGCTACCGTCGACGACGCCTAGGGGTTCCCGTCGATTCGCCGCCATCTATCACTGCAAATACTCCTTACTCTAAACACTAGGTACTTCAAGTTCTTTAATAAACCAAACTACTTGTATTTTAATCTGGTTTAGGTTTGTACAAAATTTAGGGTTTTTCGTTTGGATTTTGATGGGTATGCAATTGATTCGTCTCATTTGTTTTGTTTTGTTTCATTGCTTGGTTATTAACTTGTTCATAATCAAAATTTAGGGTATTAGTTTCATTTATTGTCACTGTGTAATTTGTGTTAGTCCTGATTTAGGTTTTGGATGAAAGATCAATTAGTTTATCTTTCTGCTGAGACTATCGATGTCAGCATCGGGTTTTCTACCACTCAGTTTTTGTCAATTTTTAGTTTTATGGTTCTTTTATTTGGGTGTTTTGCTAGACTGCATTAGCTCGATGTTGATGCTTGATGCTTATCAAATATTAAAAGTTGCGGGTAATATGCTCATTAAAAACAGGCTAATGATCTTAGGGGTAAGAATTGGACAGTTTCTGTGACTAATTCCAATTCTAAAATAACCAATGCTCATATTGACAACAATTGTATTGTTGTTTTGTTCTCATGATCAGGATAGTATTGTCACTTCAATGTGTATTAGTTCACCTTGCTTTTTATTTGTTAGCTTGTCAACTTTTCAGGGGGCACTCACAATCTTTTTAATTAGCTTTGAAATATGTTGGAATGAAGCTAAAATGTATTCACTTCTTTTATTCTGAAGCAACAGTAAATCAGTGACTTCTCGATTAAATTTTCATAGTCGTCATTTGGAAAGTTGCCTTTTGTTTTCTTCTTTTTCGTTCTTTACATGAATTTACCTATCACTATAGGTGACTGTTTAAAAGAGCCAAAGAGGTTGTTTTTGATAAATTTCAAAGATAACTTAGCTGAGTTTAATGTGTCAAAAGGGAGAGCTTGGACTCGGTTTAAGCTTCAACGTCCATGAGGATCTTGATTCACATGAAAGCTTCCTCTACTTTATGAAAATTGAAAGAGTAGTTCATCAAATTTGGATTGCAGTGTTCTTATGGCTGCAAAGTTGATGTTTTTACTAAAGGAGATGGAGTAAGGAGTTGTTATTCATGAGATGTGAGCAAAAGTTGAGAAAAAGATGTCAATATTCAAGGTTAGTTTTCAGAGCTTCTAATTGAACTAATTTTTGTATATTGATGTTGATAAATAGTCTTTTCTTTGTCTTCCCATAATATGTTTGTCTATGTGTTGATTATAATACACTAGTATCGGCGGAGGAAAAAGTTAATTTATTGGTTTATGTGGGTTTGGTGTTTTTCTAACTGGTGAAGTTGTATGCTGCAAAAAGTTTTGGTTTTGTGCTCTTTCTTTTTACCTACCGCTTGGAGGTAATTTCCGAGACTATCTCGAGACTGTTACATACGAATACAAATGAGATACTCATAATTCATTGCATTAGTTTATTAATAACACTGTGTTGAGACAAATTGATCACAGTATTCCTGGCTATGTTTTTGACATGACGAATGCAATCCGGTTTATGTTTAATTGCAGAGCCCAACACCAGCTTGACATTGAACACGAAAGCTGCAGCTCTCTGGAGCAATCAAGCTAGAAGGTGGGTAATGATGTTTCGTGTACTGCAAATATAAAGATAAAATGATCAATTTCCGCTAATTGGGTAACAGTTCATTCGAAAGCGTGAGATTTTGCATAATACAGGATGATGAGGTTCACAAGAAGATGTATAAGGTGTTAATAGATTGCTTGATGTGTGATTGTAAGAGGTGACAAGGCTAAAGTGAAGGTCAAGAAGTACGAATTTCTAAGGAGTAATCAGTAACATTCGTTGCTTTGGATTCATTTATCAAGATGGCAAGGATAGTCTTACGGCTAATCTTACGGCTAAGTATGTATTTAAAAGTGTAGCTGTTAATGAAGCATTGGTTTCTATTTTTTTCGTAACTTAGTTGGTTAAAGATCTTTTGATAATTGACTTGGAATAAGCGGTTAATTGTATAAAATATTTGTTGTTGATTATCGAATCATCTTGCATTAGTGATGTAGGATTAATGTATTGGGGAACAATAACATAATTTATTTTTTTACAAAAAAAATTATTTTAGACATCAGTTTTTTAAAGCTCTGATGCCCATTGTCATGAATAGACATCTAGTTTTCTTAAAAATCTGATGTCTATATAACATATAGACATCGAATTTCTTAAAAGTCTGATGTTTATTTTTTAATAGACATCAGACTTAAGACTGATGTATAAGCATAAAGAATATACATGTGTCAACTGTGCATCAATTGCAAATCCGATGCCTATTGATGAAAATGTCTGATGTGTATGATGATTTTTGTAGTAGTGAACTGTATCATATACAAATAATTAGTTACTATTTGGATTTCATCCTATAGGTGTGACCAAAAGGGATTAGTTGATCACCGCCGTCATACGACAATAACGTCAAACTCTAGTCAACCAACCGTTATTGATTTACGTTAATCAACTGACTAATCATATATATATTGTAACACCCGGAAATGTACCCTATTATTCTAGTAGAAATATTTTACGAAATCTTTTCAGCAAATTTAAGTTTTAATATAGAATTTTATGTTCCGAGTCGAATTTAGAATTTCCGAGTTCGTATTTCGAATTTCCGCGAGATTCCATGAAAATCCCGTCTTAAGACGAGTTTGACTTTTCTTGACTTCCGAACCGTCTTTGACTTTTTGTTGACTTTTCTCCTACACAACTCACACTACTCCTTAACCTAAATTTCATTCAACACAAAATCAAAAAAACAAACCAAATTTTACTTCTTCCTTAAGAAACTTTGCCTCCATCCATTTTTCGATCTTTGAATCATCGTAACTTCTTCGTTACTTGATAGAATTCACGTAAGTTCGTCTTATTCTTCTCCCCTTACCTTCCTCTATCCGTATTGATATTAAAATTATCGTCTTTCTCGCTTTTCAAACTTTCCGTCTTTCTCAAGATGAATTTTAGTCATCTTTTACGATCTATATGTAGGTGGTGACCCCCAAGATCCCGGAAAAGACTACTTTCTAATTGAAGAGGAGCTTGACGATTAGTAGAGTCGCTTAAAGGTAACGGTGAAGGGTTACTCGGTATCATTTACGTGTTTTATGTGATTTCTAGGATAGAAACCATGTTTAGATTATAGTTAGTAAGCTTATGACTTGTGTTATTGTTGATGGATGTTGTTTATTGAATATTTACATGAGTATTGATGAATTTGAATGATAGTCGATAATTATCAAAAGACGACTTTGATGAAACAAGGCATTTTCGTGTACTGCTGACCTCAGCCGGTTGACCGGCAGCCGGTCAGACCACCGGCTGGGGCAGTGGCTGTATATTGTTGGAGTTTTACGTGATTTTGAAATATGAAGTTGGGCTCAGCCGGTCGACCGGCAGTCGGTCGACCGGCAGCCGGTCAGACCACCGGCTGAGACCCCCCCTTCCTTCCTCTGTTTTTCAAAAGACCCATTGGTCCCAGCCGGTTGACCGGCAGCCGGTCAGCCTGGCCGGCTGGGACACACTGCATTTTGAAGTTGGTTTTCGTATTGACTTGTGGCCTTAGCCGGTGGACCGGCAGCCGGTCAGCCTGACCGGCTGGCACCTGCTGGAGTTCTTTGTGATTCTTGTTTACGGTTTTCATTTATAATATTTCCGATGATTCATTTAACGTATAATTTTACGTAGTGACTTATAATATGAATATGTTGAATATATGATATTTCACTCGCTTGTATCACATGTTTTGTGACGGTTTTTGCTATGGCCCACTTTGAGTCGGTTTTACAAATGATACGGTTTGAGCACTATTTTGTCTTGTGCTTTGTATTCTAATTCCCTTGGCTACCTTCCCGTTCGTAAGGCTGGAATGTCGGAACGGAGAGGTATCCTACTGCTTAATTGCATGTGTTAGTGGGCATACGACGACGTTGTTGGGAGTTGAACGTTATGCGTTGATCGACCCGGCCGTCAAATGTTGTGTACTTGCGAGGTGGTGTTATTTGCATGTAGCGTACCGCATGTTATGAGGCTTGAGCTCATTTTCCGCCTCTTTCGTGAATTGATCTACCGAGAATGTGGGTACTCGGCGTTTTATTTGTAAGACCGAGTCTTGGGTGCGAAACGTGATCGCATGTCGAACCGGAAAATGTGATTTCGGGATTCTGGCCAGATTTAGACTAGGACCGGGTATTTATTATCGTTCCTACCAGGAGGAAATTAGTCTACATATACGAAATGTCATCGTGTATGAGTTCAGGGAAATGTATCTCGTGGATGCCTGTTAATCATACTTGCCATGTACACGATGCTAGTGCATTTCATTTACCGTGAGAGATGGTGTCTTGTGTCGTCGTTCTTTGAATGCGTGATTTCATGATATTATACATGGTCATTGCATGATTGGACACCGTCAATGTCATGGTTCGTGAATGGATGATAATATGTTGGATTTACTGTGATTTCGGTTGCCTAAGAGTGTCTTTCCCTGAGTCTTTGAATAACATGATGGTTTCGGATATGATTTCCATATGATCTTATCATTATATATTGGATTGCCTATCTATTCTTATCGTAACTCACATGGATATCTATATATGCATGATTTTACTTTTGTATTTCCTTATATGTACATAAAGGTGATATGGCTGGGAGAACCCGGAGTTACTCCCCACAGACTGTGGCGTTCATGTTTTTCATGAATGAACATGTTGCTTGCTTGGATGACTTTTTGGATATGATGTTTTGGGGTTCGGGTGTGAGCAAGCGGGCGTTGTCCCTGGAAGTTTGACCTCTAGACGATTTAGCTAGTTTCGCTAAACACTTGTTCTTTGCTAACATTTTAAGAGACCCCGTCTCTTTGTTATTTTCCGCACTTAGTTTGTAATATTTTGACACTCCTCGTTTTATTTAACTTGCATGTATAAAAGTTTTTAAAACTTCACATTTCCGCTATATATTCACATGCTTGTTTGTTTTATATTTCCGCATTCGCGAGGGTTGTCACAGTTGGTATCAGAGCTTTATCGCTCCCGACGCACACACGTGAACCCTAAACTTAAACTACTTGACCTTGAAATAATAAATGAGAGATGGGTAGACTTAAGGACCTAAGGTGGTAGTCTTTGGTGTACTTGATGTTTGTTAGGTTCTAACTTGTTTGTTGATTGTGTTGAGTGATGTTATGTTTGTTTGTATCTACCGTCTTAAGGTGGATCAATGTGTTACCTAGAAAAGTATCCTTTACCGAAGATTGAAGATTGACAAGCCTAATTAAAGTGTATTTCTTCCTCGTCTATGAATTCTCTCGTCCTTCTTGTATTATGCTCTCTTCCTTCTATCTTGGTGCTTCTTTCTCTTCCAACTTGTTTGCCTCTTGGAAATTACTCTTGATAGTTTCCTCCATTTTACCATTGGTATCCTTACCTTCCTCTTGTAACATTTTTGTGGATGCCATACCCAATTGTTTGTGGTATATTGTACTTGGTTGGAAGAATTTTAGACTTTGTGGACTATTAGTGTTTGTTAGAATGAATTGGTGATTTGAGGAAAATGGTATAGATCTAATTTCACCCTATGGTGGTGAGAATTGGTATCCTTGAGGAAAGTATGGTAAAATATGTTTGATGATTTTAGTGTATAAATGCTTGTCATGACTTGTATGTAAATAGTTCATGATATTTGATGGTGTAAGTTGAATGAGTTGGCTAGGATTTCTTAACTCATTAATAATTTAATCTTTTGGACTTAAAAGTGTAGTATTGTTTTGAAAACCATACTTATGATATGTCTAAGTGGTGTAAATGAGAAGCTTTAAATGATATCTTGAGGTGCGAAATACTTTGGAGGTTAGTGACGTCTTGTGGTTTCCTATTGTGTGTTTGTGAGTATAGGCTTGGTGGGAAAGCTTTTAGCTATAGTTCTTGGATTTAAAGATATGATCTTATCTTATGGTATCGGAGACTTGTTTGAAGTAGTAAGGTTTCGTTGTAAGTTGAACCATATTACTTGAGGATTATAGATATGAGCGAGATTCGATGATGTGAGCTATGATGGAAATACCTTGGGACGTTAATGATAATGTTTGACTTGAGGTTGTACTTTGATAATAATGAACTCGTGGGCTATAGACTTGAAAATGACCGAGTATAAGAGAGTATTTGTTAGTCTTTCAATTAAAGAAACCTTTGAGGTTGTGTTGAATATTTGAGCTAAAGGAATGTTATTATACTTGAGTACAATTCCGCAATTTGGAATCCGTGTGATATGAAAGGATGAATGAATTGGGTTGTAGTCGATTTATCAAGTCTAGGTGTACCTTACTTTGATCATTGCTCGTGGTATGATGGTCCCTTGTAAGAGGCCTTTGTAAAGGAATAATTAAGTGGTTTTATTATCGCATTAGGTTTGAAAGGAGAAATTTTGTGGATTTAACCTTAAACCATTAACCGTGCCATTGTCCCTTTTCATTTCCATTCTTGAATGCTTTTGTAAAGATTGATCTTTAAGAAATCGCATACTCGTATCTTATTTCTTACGCGGATATCTTCATAACTCTACTATCTGCTTTGTCTCTTTCTTGCCCTCGTTATTTTCAGCGTTCCTCTCTTTTAATCTCGTGCCTGATTTTATTCTCGTGTTCTCCTTGAGATTTCTTATCGTTTCCTATCTCGTTGCCGCTTCATCTTTTCCTTAGTGGATTGGATATTCCGTTTGTAAGGCTCAGAGAGTAAGAGTAATGTATTTTTGGAATTCTTTAGTTAGAAGATGTGTCTTTAGATTGAGCAAATTTCAGGTTGTATTTGATCATGAGAAATAAGACTTAAGCTCTAGGATGAATCCTAATAGTGATAATGTATCCTCTTTTGGGAATGTTAGATTCGGAGTTTGGTATTGTAGTGTTGTTTTGAGAATTGAGTGGATCATGATAATAGTTCGTTGTTTCGAGATATTGGAATAGTTACCTTGGAGACCATTTGGGGATTAGATGTCCGTAAATGTTGGATTCTAAAAGAGACTTTGCTTTGGTAATTAAGACTGGTCACCATATTTTGAGGAATATTTTCATAAGAGAAGATCGATTCATCTTGAGTTATAGTTGAGCTGGATGATTTGAATAGTTGTATCATCGCCATGTCCTTGGCCATATAGGACTTGGAATTTGTAATTGATCTCTCTTGAGGTTTTGATGGTTTGTAGAAGAGAAATTTCTTTAGGTTTAGGATATTAAGCCTTGAAGTACTTTGAATCGAAGAATTTGAAATGGTGAGCCCATTCATCTTATGATTGGTGGTAATTATGCTTTTCTAGATATAATTATTTATGCTTGTGGATTCAAGTGTAATAATTGACTGGACTAGAGATGTTCGAATACATTTAGGAATCTTTCATGTGGATTATTTAATTGTGGATTTTCCCTTGTCGATAGACCTTAGTTAATGCTAATTGGATACTAGATATTCGGGTTCGTAGTTTGACCTGATGATTGTTAAGGATTTTGTAGAATCTAATGATTGAAAGCGGTTAAGGTATGACCGAGATGAGTTACATTCTTTTGAGGACTAGCTTATTAACGATGTTTGTGATGTTAATTGGATAAGCCCTTAGAATGATGTGGCTATAATTTGGGTTTGGCGAAAATGCCCGAGAAATTGACTATGATGACTTTTGTATTTGAGTGGAGTGTTTGGTTCTTAGGCTTTCTTCCCCTTTTGAGCAATTGCTTTGTCGTTCATTTCTCCCTTTGCCTTTCAAATTGACGCTTATTCAATTTGTTATTCTTTGGACATTGTCCTTCTTTCCGCTATTACTCGTTTCGTTAAGCCTTCTTGTTTCTTTTTACTCGTTGTGTTTATCTTTTATTACCATGATTGTGAGTTTGATGTTAAAATTACTTTTATGTGTGTGCAATGTTTGGTTGTCTTGAGTGTACGAATTTAGAAAATTTTCAAATTTTCACGATGGATTTCACATTTATCCTTTTAAAAGAGTTTTAGAAATGAAATTTCTACTTTCATTTTTTCGAAAATGGATTTAGGTTGCTCTTATACTGGATTTTGCGTTTGGTTGGATGCTAGAACTTGTTATTGGAGACGTCTAATGATTGGTTCTGCACTTATCAACGTATGATTTAATTTTAATCTTGTCTTTACTTTGGAATGCTGGTGTTCTTGTGTGCACGACAAGAACAATTTCGTTCCACAGAAAAAAGAGAGCTACTTTCGAAAACTTTTCCTATACCTTTTTGGAAAATGTCATGCTTTTGAAATACATTTCCTTGAAAATGTTTTGAATACCAATTTGGAGAAAACGAATTGGTCCTTATAACTTTTCTTTTCTACTCTCAAGTTTCGAGGACGAAACTTTTTAAAAGGAGGGGTGATTGTAACACCCGGAAATGTACCCTATTTTTCTAGTAGAAATATTTTACGAAATCTTTTCAGCAAATTTAAGTTTTAAATTAGAATTTTATGTTTCGAGTCGAATTTAGAATTTCCGAGTTCGTATTTGGAATTTCCGCGAGATTCCATGAAAATCCCGTCTTAAGACGAGTTTGACTTTTCTTGACTTCCGAACCGTCTTTGACTTTTTGTTGACTTTTCTCCTACACAACTCACACTACTCCTTAACCTAAATTTCATTCAACACAAAATCAAACACAAACCAAATTTTACTTCTTCCTTAAGAAACTTTGCCTCCATCCATTTTTCGATCTTTGAATCATCGTAACTTCTTCGTTACTTGATATTATTCACGTAAGTTCGCCTTATTCTTCTCCCCTTACCTTCTTCTATCCGTATTGATATTAAAATCATCGTCTTTCTCGCTTTTCAAACTTTCCGTCTTTCTCAAGATGAATTTTAGTCATCTTTTACGATCTATATGTAGGTGGTGACCTCCAAGATCCCGGCAAAGACTACTTTCTAGTTGAAGAGGAGCTTGACGATTAGTAGAGTCGCTTAAAGGTAACGGTGAAGGGTTACTCGGTATCATTTACGTGTTTTATGTGATTTCTAGGATAGAAACCATGTTTAGATTATAGTTAGTAAGCTTATGACTTGTGTTATTGTTGATGGATGTTGTTTATTGAATATTTACATGAGTATTGATGAATTTGAATGATAGTCGATAATTATCAAAAGACGACTTTGATGAAACAAGGCCTTTTCGTGTACTGCTGACCTCAGCCGGTTGACCGGCAGCCGGTCAGACCACCGGCTGGGGCAGTGGCTGTATATTGTTGGAGTTTTACGTGATTTTGAAATATGAAGTTCGGCTCAGTTGGTCGACCGGCAGCCGGTCAGACCACCGGCTGAGACCCCCCCTTCCTTCCTCTGTTTTTCAAAAGACCCATTGGTCCCAGCCGGTTGACCGGCAGCCGGTCAGCCTGGCCGGCTGGGACACACTGCATTTTGAAGTTGGTTTTCGTATTGACTTGTGGCCTTAGCCGGTGGACCGGCAGCCGGTCAGCCTGACCGGCTGGCACCTGCTGGAGTTCTTTGTGATTCTTGTTTACGGTTTTCATTTATAATATTTCCGATGATCCATTTAACGTATAATTTTACGTAGTGACTTATAATATGAATATGTTGAATATATGATATTTCACTCGCTTGTCTCACATGTTTTGTGACGGTTTTTGCTATGTCCCACTTTGAGTCGGTTTTTACAAATGATACGGTTTGAGCACTATTTTGTCTTGTGCTTTGTATTCTCATTCCCTTGGCTACCTTCCCGTTCGTAAGGC
>JAIUZE010023779.1:0-15080 GCA_022085475.1 Heliosperma pusillum | reverse complement strand
TCAAGCGGGTTTTAGTAAAATTTAATAATTCACATGTTAGAAGTTTTAATAAAATAACATGTAATGAATATGTTGATTTTATGTCTATGTGATAAAGACTGTTTCTAGCCGGTTTGACCAAACGGGTTTGGTCAAACTAAGATCTAGTCAGCCCCGTTTTGACTGATGACCCGTCGCGGGACTCGGGTCGGGGATTTGTCTTCAAGTAAGGTTTTATTTAATTATTGAATTAGCCTTAGTAGATATGAGGAGATATGATATTTGATTATGATTTATATGCAATTAGTCACATGATAGGATGTTTTTCCCGTGACTGTTTGATTATATGGTTGGTGTCGTGTTGACTAAGTACCCATAGAGAATTATGAGTATATGGCGTCTGGACCATTCTAATTATAAATGAGTATCTTGGACCATGACATAGATAGGCAAGTACTGTCTTTAACGAGTATATGTTCACCTGATGATAGCTTTTGTGTCACTGACTTGGGCCTTTTGATACCAAGCCGGGGGCATGGCTGCCTAATCCACTTTGGGAATGGAGCCAGCTTAAGTACTAGCCATCTCTGCTGAGGGGGTCGCCTAGTAGAGTTTCTCATGTACGGTTATGTCATGGGACGGGGAACGAAATAGCTGTTGTCGCTAGGTCTGATCAGTCTAGGACTAGGATGTTTTCCTACCTTGTGGTATAGCCTCGAGTTACAGAAGTAGACTATCGCCGTACTAAGAACTTATGCCTGTTTGTAGAAGTATTGGTCTTTCATGTTTGTATGATTCTATGAATCTTAGAAGGTGAGATGAAAGCCGGCTAAGGTTGATAGAGTTTGGATTACCGGTTGTTAACTGATTCACATGATTACGTGTTGATTAGGGTTTGAGTGTATCATGGCCATGTTAACGGTAACCTCTGAGCTAGCATACCAGCTTCCCTACCTCGTGTTATATTTTATTATCGGATTCACATGATAGCTTTCATATGCTAGGTTATATGTTAGTTAATTGTTTCATAACATGAAAAGAATATCATATATGTTAAGGTTTTGTATTTTCCATATACATTGCTTTTATGTTATTCATGTTTTATTAAACTCGACATTTCGTGGCTGGGAGAACTCGGAGTTACTCCCCACTGACTGTGGCTTCCGTGTTTATTTTTAATGCGGTCGAACAGGTGGTGAATGCATATTTGGGGTACATTGACGAGCTAGCGAGCGAAGTATTTACCTTGGACCTATATTCGGTTCTTTGATTGTATATTATTATACACTCTTTTATTTCCGTATTTATACGGGAGATATGTCTCCGTCTTGTATATTTCTTTTGTATAATATTATTTCCGTTTTGTAATGACCCTTTTTATTTATGACACCTTCGTTATGTATTAGTATCTTTTATGTATTTAAATAATTTTTTTTCTTTCCGCAAATTTGAGGGTGTAACAGTTGGTATCAGAGCTATTTTGCTCCCGACGCACGTTTGTGTACCCTTGTATAAATAACTTGACCTAAAGAAATAATAAACCGTGAGATAGAAGGGTAAGATGGGTAGATTAGGATTTATGTTGTAGTCTCTTTGTTCTTGCTAAATGATAAGTACTAATCTATGTTTTTATTTTGCAAGATGCCTCCGAGAATTGACAACACGATCTTAGCAGCTCTTACCGTTATTATCCAAAACCAGCAAAATCAGCAAAACCAACAGGCTAATCCGATTCCTAATCCTATTCACGACCGTGAGAGACACGGAAGTTGTTCATGGGTTGCTTCTCAACTATCTAGGAGCCAAGCCAAAACCTACGGTGGTGAGGTAGATCCCGTTCAGCTTTCGGGGTGGTTACGTGAAATGGAGAAGAGTTTTTCTCTTTATAATGTCCTTGAAGAGGATAAAGTTCGTCTTGCTTCCCACTTTTTAGTGAAGGAAGCAGATCAGTGGTGGACTCTTTCTGGTCCTACTGCTAAGTTGGAGCCTAATTTTGGGTGGACTCGTTTCCGTGAACTATTGGAGGCGAGGTTTTACCCGGATGAGATGATGGCAGCAAAAGCGGAAGGGAGTTTATGGAGGTTTAAACAGGGGTTCATGTCGTTTCTTCAAGAGTCACAACCAGTTTAATGAGTTGGCTATTATGCCAACTCGATTAGTTCGAGGGAGGAAGACAAGGATTTTTTACTGGGAAAGCTTCTCCCCAGGTGAAGGGAAAGATTAGTAGGGGTTCTACTTCGTTTGTCTCGATTTACAATGAATACCTATGGGCAGAGAGTTCTATTCGGGAGATTGCCGAAGAGGCCCGTACTTCGTTTGTAGCTCCTAATGCCTTTGGCAAGAGACCTCTATATCCTACTTCCCGACCTTCCTTTTCTCCTTCTTTTCCAAACAAGAGGAGGAACTTTCAGAGTGGACAGGCAAATCCGACAAACCGTCCATTTGCCCGAGCAACAACAACGATCCTAAGGGTCGTACCTGTTTTGCGTGCAAGATGCCTATGCATCCAGGTGTTGGCTGTTTCAACAAGCCAATTGTATGCTTTACTTGTCTGAAACCGGGACACAAGTCATTTTTATGTCCTGATAGGAAGATGATAGCTTCTACACCCGCTACATCTGGGAGACCGAAGGGTCGAATTTTCGTCATGAGCCGTGCTGAGGCCGATGCTCAACCAGACCTGGTGACTGGTACGTTTCAATTTATGAAATCCGTGTTTAATTTTATTAGATACGGGAGCTTCTTTGTCTCTTCCTCAACCTCGTTTTCTTTTTCGCCTTTGCCTTTTTCACCTTATCGTAGTCTTTAAGAGACGCTTCCTAATGTTCCTTGTATCCAGTTCTTTTATCCCTACTCTCTTGAGAAGTAGTTTTTCTTATTAGCTAACGTAAGGGTTACTAGGGGTATTTTGAGGAAGTTTTGAATATGGTACCTAACCATCCTATTAGGCTAGTTTCATGTTTAGATGATTATAAGGATTTGAGGATAAACTTAGGATGAGACTCTCCTAGTGGTTTTAGACTATGAAAGCTTAATGTTGCAATACCATTTTGAGGATCGAAATAATCATAATGATAGGGGGTAGTTGTGGTTAAGAATTTTAGTGATTCTTTAAGTGTTACTTGGGAAATTATGGTCTTTAAATGTTGGACCCTAACGGGAATAATTACCTTGTGGAATTTTGGATTTGGATGACCAAACTTGAGGAATATTGTTATAAGCAAAAGCCGATGTATTGAGAGTTGGAAGAGATAAATAAATTGATTTAAGGTTGCATTGCCCTATGTTTGGCAAAAGTTAAGTGAAATAATAATTGTGTGACTAATCTCTTTGAGGTTTTGTGATTCAACTTTTGAGGATGAGAAGAGTCATTGTTAATAATTTAGGGTAATGAATTTATGAATAAATTGGATTAAAGGATTTCATAGTAAGTCCTTTACTTTGAGGTTGTTAGCGGTCTTGTTTCCCTAATTATAAATATTTTGATGGTAATTTCCAATAAGAGTTTTGATGGACCTTAGAAGATTTTAATTGAATTGAAGTAATTGGGAGTTGTTACTCGATGTGTCATGCTTATGAAATAATTTGGTAGGAATCTGATGATTGAAAATGTTGAGGATTATTGCACTCTCGTGAGGATTAGTTTACTTGTACAGTTAGTGTGGTCGAGTTGCGATCGACATTTGAATTGTCATAGATGGAAGATAGTTTTGTGATTTATTTCTTCTTTCTTCTTTCTTTCTATTCGATTTATTCTTTCGAATATTCCGTTCCTTCTATCGATTATCATTTCTCTTAGATAGATTTTTAGAAGCTTTAGTTAGAAACTTTAAGCATAGATAGTAGAGTTATTACCTTTACTATAAAATTTTTGAACTAAAAGTTTTAGAAATGTTTTATGATTTCAAGTATTTTACCGTCAAGGAGTGTTGAGACTCGTTATTGGAGACGTTCGATAACTAGTTTTCCCATTTATTGATGCGAAAAAGTATCTTTTAAAGTCTTTGACTTGGACGATGAGATTCTTGACTGCAGACGAGAATCTTCCGCCCTATTGATAAGACCCTATATTTTTATTTCAAGTATATTTTTAACAAGTTTTGAAATAGACCTACATATATGTTACTTTCCTTCTTCTAAGTTTCGAGGACGAAACTTTTTAAAAGGAGGGGTGATTGTAACAACCCGAAAAGTACCCAATTTTTCTAGTAAAAATATTTACTAACACTTTTCAGCAGACTTAAGTTGTTAAAATAGAATTTATTGTTTCGAGTCGTATTTTGAAATTCCGAGTTCGTATTTGGAATTTCTGAGAGATTTCATGAAAATCCCGTTTTTAGTCATCTTTGACTTTTCTTGACTTTTAAGTCGTCTTTGACTTTTTTCTTGACTTTTTAAAGTCGTCATTGACTTTTCTTGACTTTTAAGTCGTCATAAACTTTTCTTGACTTTTAAGTCATCTTTGACTTTTTCTTGACTTTTAAGTCGACTTTGACTTTCGTTGACTTTTCCGACTCGCCTCATAAATTGAAAGACCGAAATTTTATTTTGAAAAATAATAAATTTAATTTATTTTATTATGATTTATTTGAATTTATGATAATTTAATATAATTATTTTGAATTTATTTGGAATTAAAGAATAACTTTTACGATTTAATCCCGAACATCATTTAACTATTCCCGAGTCATCTCAAATCCCGAAACAACCCCGAAACCCGACTTTGGCATGAGTCACACGCCCATGTCATCTTTTTCCACTCACAATTAGATATTCTAATTGTTTTGATTAAACTAATAATAATATCTAGATATTTATTAACTTTATCGATCAGTTAACGAAAATTTCGCAAAACGCTCGAAATCAGATCCGTTTCTCACCATACCACACGGCTCCTTGGTCCTCTAATAGGACTAGATATTTGTCTTTCTTTTGATTATAATAACATAATATCTTGATATTTAATTTAATTAACTTAATATATATTTATATCTAATCAATTACCGTAAAATAATTATTAAACCCGAGTCAATTTCGTAACAACAATTTCAAAACCCGACTCATTATTTCCTCTATATTTACACGGCTCCCTCATCACCCATTACTCACTAACAACTTTTCATTTTACAACAAATCAACTTAAGATCAAATTAATCGTTCTTCATTCGTTCTTCATTCGTTCTTCATTTGTTCTTCGTCGTTCTTGAGCAAAATCATCATAAAACCTTCATTTCTTATTTAAATCCGTCCTAACTTATATTTCTAGGATCTCCTTTTCGCTCTCCATCTTCATGTACGGTTTATTTTCAATTCCGACAAAATCGTTTTCAACATTTAATTATGGAAAATCAAGTTTAAATTCTAATAATGTTTTTCTTGTCATTTCTTATAGGGGAAGATTTTGAAGACGAGTTTGGAGACTCGTATATTTTGGGTGAAGATTAGTAGACGGGTTTCTTATTTTATACTTCTTATTTTGGTGCTAATTGATCTTGCGAGCTAAGGTAACGATTCCGAGTTACTCGACGAATTAATGTTACATAGCTTTTGTTTCTTTTGTTTTGGTTCATCTTTTGTTCTTATGTTTTTGGTTTATGTTGTTGATTTATGATTTTTAGTTAGTAACATGATAAGTAGTTATTTTTATTATGTTGTATGAATAATTAGCATGATTATTGTTTTTGACAAATTTGAATGATTTAATTATAATCATGATTTTTGTATGGATGATTGTTAAAATGGTTGTTTGTGAATTAAAAACATGTTGGAATTTATTTGGTGTTGTTGGTGGTTGGAACCGTGGAGATAGGCTGAAAAACCAGCCCAAACCGGCCGGTTCAGGCCCGGTTCAGGACGGTCCTGGTCCGTTCTGGATTGGTCCGGATTTGGTCCGTTGGTTTTGTGTCGATGTTTGATTGTTTGGTTGTTGTTTTGACGGGTTTTAAATATGTTAAGCATGCGGGAAATATTAAGAAACGGTTTTTAGTAAAGTCGATCAAAAAGCCCAAAACAGCCCAAAAACAGCCGTGGGCCCAGTCCAGGCCCATGTTAGGTCCGGCCCAAAATCAGCCCGTGGGTCCCACTTTGGACTTGTGACGGTTTTTGAGTTTAGTGTTAATTTATCGTGTTTTGTAATATTTAGCAAGTGGGAAATATTAATAAGTAAAATATTTAATTAAAAAGGTTTTTCATAAAGTTATTATTTCTCACATGTTAGAAATTCTAATACGAGATCGTAGTTTAAATTTATATCCTTTAAGTCAAGCGGGTTTTAGTAAAATTTAATAATTCACATGTTAGAAGTTTTAATAAAATAACATGTAATGAATATGTTGATTTTATGTCTATGTGATAAAGACTCGGTTTCTAGCCGGTTTGACCAAACGGGTTTGGTCAAACTAAGATCTAGTCAGCCCCGTTTTGACTGATGACCGTCGCGGGACTCGGGTCGGGGATTTGTCTTCAAGTAAGTTGTATTTAATTAATGAATTAGCCTTAGTAGATATGAGGCGATATGATATTTGATTATGATTTATATGCAATTAGTCACATGATAGGATGTTTTTCCTGTGACTGTTTAATTGTATGATATATGTCGTGTTGACTAAGTACCCATAGAGAATTATGAGTATATGGCGTCTTGACCATTCTAATTCTAAATGAGTATCTTGGACCATGACATTGATAGGCCATACTATCTTTAACGAGCATACGGAGTTTATCGCTTGATAGCTTTTGTGTCACTGACTTGGGCCTTTTGATACCAAGCCGGGGGCATGGCTGCCTAATTGTTTCCACTTTGGGAAAGGAGCCAGCTTAAGTACTAGCCATCTCTGCTTAGGGGGTCGCCTAGTAGAGTTTCTCATGTACTGTTTAGTAATGAGACGAGGAATGGGTTAGCTGTTGTCGCTCGGTCTGATCAGTCTAGGGCTAGGATGTTTTCCTACCTTGTGGTATAGACTCGAGTTACAGATGACTATTGGCCGTCCTAGGAACTTATGCCTGTTTATAGAAGTATCAGTCTTTCATGTTTGTATGATTCTATGAGGTTTAGAAGGTGAGATGCAAGCCGGCTAAGATTGATAGAGTTTGGATTACCGATTGTTAACTGATTCACATGATTACGTGTTGATTAGGGTTTGAGTGTATAATGGCCATGTTACATGGTAACCTCTGAGCTAGCATACCAGCTTCCCTACCTCGTGTTATAGTTTATTATCGGATTCACATGATAGCTTTCATATGCTAGGTTATATGTTAGTTAATTGGTTCATAACATGAAAAGCATATCATATATGTTAAGGTTTTGTATTTTCCATATACATTGCTTTTATGTTATTCATGTTTAATTAAACTCGACATTTCGTGGCTGGGAGAAATCGGAGTTACTCCCCACTGACTGTGGCTTCCGTGTTTATATTTAATGCGGTCGAACAGGTGGGGATGCATATTTGGGGTACATTGACGAGCTAGCGAGCGAAGTATTTACCTTGGACCTATATTCGGTTCTTAGATTGTATATTATTATACACTCTTTTATTTCCGTTTTTATACGGGAGATATGTCTCCCGTCTTGTATATTTCTTTTGTATAATATTATTTCCGTTTTGTAAGGAACCTTTTTATTTATGACACCTTCGTTATGTATTCTCATATTTTATTTAGTTAAATTATTTTTTTTCTTTCCGCAAATTTGAGGGTGTCACATAATCCAACCCATTTCCCATCTCGGTGGGAGGTGTAGTCAATGCCTGAAGGTCGGTGGTGGCTTGGTTAAAGCCACAAACTCGCATAGCAAGGTGAGTGATAAGACCTCCATAGACAATGGTAGTGTTCTTAGGATTAATAGCTTTGGTCAACTGAACAGCAAAATGATACGAAACACTAACAGACCACGGTTCATCACCATTCACATTCAAAAATCCTCCTAACATTTCTAACTCTACTCGTCTCACCAAATGAGGTTCAGCACGACCCAAAAAGGTCCATTCCATGAATCTTTGCCAGATTATAATGGCGGGATGATGGATATGTTGGTCTGGGACATGATCCCAACGAGAGACAGGGTAAGTCGAAATAGCACTCCAAAGCAGGCTAACATCAAAGCCTTCCGGAGGTGAGGCTAACCGTTTCTATTTCTAGACCGATGTAACTCAAAAGAGCTCAAAAATTCAAGGGTTAATTGAGGGTAGGTCTCATAACAAAAGTTCATGCTAACATGCATACCTAGACCCCTAAATAAAACTTTAACATGCTCAAGAAGTTTCATATGCCTTAAAGAAGAAACATTGAGGAACTTGGTAGCCCACATACCTTTGCTTTTAAGAATGCACCATTTTTGCCATTGCTCATTGGAGCTAAATTCTACACCCGGAAAGTTAGGATCATGCATAGCATCCCCTTGATTTTCGGGTTGTTCATTCGCTTCAAACATTTCTATATCTTCCTCTTGTGCTCTACTACTCTCTCCTTGAGTGGAGGTTCTTGCCCTCTTTGATTTCCTTAATGTAGGTGCCATTTTCTACAAATAACTAATATTAAAACACTTCATTCATAAACACAAGTGGATAGCATTAGTGTTATAAAACTAAGCTTTAAGCACAAATTCAAGTATAGTGACCTTAGTGAAACATTGTCATGCTATCTTTTGAGCACAAATGGATGACATTAAGCATAACAATATGTCAATTAGGTGAGCAACATATACTTGAATCATGAGTTTGGCTACCACCTAGTGGTACCAATGCTAACTTAACATGACAAGATCATAAGTGCATAGTATAAGGCATGAATTCAAGCATCATACTATCACTTCAGCACAAGTTCTTAGCATATAGCAAAGATGTGTATCCTAATTAGCTAATAGGCATCCAAGTCAAAGTAATCATCCTAATTAATCACTAGAATTCACTCTATACCATGTAAGAATCATTAGAAATCCAATTTAAACAAGTTTTGCAATCAAAATTAAGAACCCCCAAATTTGAGTTAGGGTTTGTTCATGTTGGATTTCTGAAAAATATCGAGAGATTGAAGTAACTAAAGTAGAAATAACTTACTTGATGATGCTTTGAAATTGCCCTTGATGAACTATAGGAACAAATTTTGTAAGAATAGACTAAGAATTGAAGGTTTTGAGGGAATTTTAAGCTTTGAAATTGAAGAACACGGGTATAAGGCAGCAAGCAAAGGGTAGCAAATGGGTTTTATAGAAAAAAATAGAGTAAAACACGAAACAGGCAATATACCCGATCGGGTATACAACAATCCGATCGGGTAAGTTTGCTGATCCGGTTTTTGTTTCTATTTTCTTTGCCACTTGCTCTTACCTTTGGGCTATGTCCTTGAACATATTTACTAACCTTAGTAATCTTGACAACTTGGGCCAAGGATAGCTCCTTCTTGTCTCAATAAGTCCTCCGATTCTAAGTACGAAAAACTATATACGAAACATGCATAATAACAAGTAAAACGAAGAAAATGTTCCTAACTATTACAACACAAAATCCAAAAATAGAGTCCAAATAAAATAGTCCAAAATAAACATCATTGTCTAATAAGTAAAAGAGAGAAAATGCATAAAGAAAAAGTAAAGAAAAAGACGGGTTGCCTCCCGACAAGCGCATTTTTGAGTCATGCTAGACTATGTTTTGCTATCCCACCTTAAGCCTTATGAAGGGATTTTAAGCTCCTTACAGCTGGAGTCGTCCTTGAGTTTCCTCATTTACCTTTTTACCAACACCCATGGCAATCTCATCATGCCTCCGCAGCTTTGAAAGCCTCGAGGTCGCCATCTCCAACGCTCAACACATTCCCCTTTTTGTCAAAGGTGGCACTCGATCCATCAATTTCAAACGTGATCTTTTCCCCTTTCACATCTATACAAGCTCCAACCGTGTTTAGGAAAGGCCTTCCTAATATAATATAGTCATTCCTTTCCTTCTTTGAATATATGACATAGAAATCGACGGGAACGAGGAAGTACCCAATCCGTATTGGGACATCTTCCACAATTCCTGCGGGAGTATGCATAGATCCGTCGGCTAGTTGAAGACTAGTACTTGTGAATTTCATTTGTATGGGGCAATGGTCATGATAGAAATCAAAAGGCATGACGCTAATAGCGGCTCCTAAATCACACAATGCACCTTTGACCTTATGAAAACACATTGTGAAAGAGATGTTGAAACAACCTGGGTCCTTAAGTTTGGAAGGAATGAGAATCTTCCCTTCTTCAAGGGTAGGTTCCTTGGAGTTCTTGGTTGCTTCTCTTTGCCTAGATGTTTTGCCAATCCGTGCCTCTAATTTTGAAAAAGCTTCTTTTGTTGCCAAAGTTACTTCTCCAATTCTTTCCTCCAATTTCCCTTGAGCTTTTATCAATTTCATGATCAAGACTTCGAGACGGGATGTCTCCTCATGTGTAGGGACTTTGGTGGGTTTGGCTTGTGTTGGATTGTTGTAAAGTTCATGGGGTAACCTAAAGATATGATCCTTACTCTTTTCATTCCCAAGAGGATGATCACAAGGTTTATCACTAATCATATCAATTGTGACAATCGATGGTACTTCACTCCCTTGGGTGTTTTGACTAGAACTCGACGGGGTCAACTCCTCTACTCTCTTTTGTAGAGATAAAATGGCTGATTTAAGTGAGTTTAGGCTAGAAAGGAAGTAAGAGCGCATGTTATGTTGGGTTTGGGTTATCTCCCTTAACTTGACATCTATTAGACCATTTTGAAAAGGTGGGTATTGTGGTGTATGAGTAAGTTGGGCTTGATAAATTTGTGGGTGCAAAGGAGTTAAGGGTGTGAGGTTGTTCCCACATCGTTAAGGTGCATGCCCTATTCCCCCACAAAGTTCACATGGTGTTGTTATTAAGGTAAATGGGTTGAAAACCTTTGGGCGATATAAGGTACTTTTTGGGGTGGTTTCGTTGGATTGAATGGGACAAGCTAAGGAAATGGTAGTGTCAACATCAATTGAAGTTTCCACTCGACTCTTCTTTTGCTCTCCCCCACTGGTTTGAGAACCTTCCCCTCTTTCATTTTGTGATTTAGTTGATAGGTTTGACAAATTGGTTCTAAACCTACGGTGAAAAGCGATGACAATCTCTTCCCACTGCATAGGCCTTGTGGCTTCCTTTAAACGACGGGTGAACCACCATTTTGCTTCTCCCTTTAGTGATAAAGGAAAAAGTGTTTCTCTAATCTCGTTTTGGGTGACTCCCTCCCTCATAAAGGTTTGACACGATCTGCAAAAGGTTTGAAGATGGTGTGACGGGTTTTCGTTTGGTTTTCCACTAAATTGGTTACCCTCTATGAGAGCATTCAAAGTCAAATGGACCCTTAGGATCCCACTAGCGAGCTCTAAAACCCGGTACCTTGGATCTTCCCTTGTTAGTACCATTTTTATCTACCTACAAGAAAAACACAAAAGAGAAAGTTAGTAACGAGTTTAGGTACGATTGCACCTAGAAATGGTAGAATTGATAAACAAAAACCAACTATACATAGATAAAAAAAACCGTGCTCCCCGGCAAGGGCGCCAAAATTTGATCGGTTATGTCGCGGTCCCGATACAAAAATAATTACCCGCACTCAGGCTAACAACATAAGGAATGTAATTAGGGAAGTAGGGTGTCGATCCTCAGGGAGTACGTGTTAACTATGAATTGCTATGGATTGATTTTCATTTAAGTTCGAGTCACTTTAGGTGGTTATCAAACTATTAATATAAAATAAAATGACAAATATATAAATGACAATATGTAAATGACAATTATGTAAATTGCAAATGAAAAACTCAGAACAGAAGACTTACCCGATCGGGTTGTCACGTACCCGATCGGGGAAACCCTCTGATCCGAATAACAACAACTAAATTCTAACTAAAAACGATATTTAAATGACAATATTGAAAATCTAACTAACTAAACTAACAAACTAGACAATAATAATAAAGTAAACTATCTAAGAACGAGAATAGAAAGACGATAAAGTAAACTAACTAGATAACAACAAAATAAACTATCTAATACGGTAATATAAACTAACTAATCAAGTTGATATAGTGAAAGAGAAATACATGTAAAACTAATTAAAAGTTTCATTGATACCAACATTAGAATTACTATGATTGTCTAGGCCTTGTAGCGGTATATTCCTTTCGGATTCGTACCGACCTTTTAGTGGGTCCTAACGTCCTCTCAGCATGGTTAGGTCACTAAACCCCTATTGGCAGTCCTAATTCCCATCCCAACTCTCGTTATAAAGATAGAAATTGACTAATACAAACAATTGTTTATGGCCACTAAACATAGTTATAGAATTTGACACGACCAAAGGAAGAAACAACTAGATGGTTCGATTGGTATCTATTCTTCTTTTAATTCATTTAACTCGTGAATCATTTCAAATATTACAACTCTATTTATTTTATTTACATAATGATAATTTTACAATATTAGAATTAATCTAATTTATGTGATTATGTGATTAAGTAAATTAATAAGAAAAAGATGTATGAAATTAGACTAGGAAATATAAGTACTAAAGTGATTATGGTGATTATATTAACAATGATTTTAGTGATAATGTTTAGGATTATATGATTAGGTAAATTATAATGTGACATGCTAAACAATATTTTGGTTTTAACTAGATTAATTTTAGATTGATTTCTTAACAACAACAATATTACGAAAATGATACTAGTGAGATTATAACTCATGATGATTAAAATTGCATAAGTAAATCAAGGATGGAGAATTACCGTAATTGGAATACGATTATGTAAGAAATAAAGTAAAGAACAATTGTCCAACCCAATAACAAAAGCTATGAAAACACTAGAGAAATACTCAGAAAACTATAATCTAAAACTTGTAAGGAAGAAGTAAACTACTAAACTATTATGCTCTAAATTATATGTAAAAGTATGCTAAAGATAATATGATAATGTATGTAAAGTTGTGTAGTATATGATGATAAAAAGTTGATGATAAGTTGTGTGATGATCATTGGCTTTTATAGGGCTGCATGGCTGCTGATCCCTCGTCCAATTCATACCCTAGTCAAAGCATTAATGCACTCATTTAAGCTCGGTTTGAAGAGGAGCTAAGTAACGTCCACTTGCAGAAATACCCGATCGGGTATTGCGTAATCCGATCGGGTTTTTGTGTAAGATGGATTTTCCGTCTTTTCATCTTAGGCACGGAATCCTATGCCTTGGTCTTGGTCAATGCAATACGGAATTGGGCTTGGGCTGATCTTCTCTTGACTTGGGTTGATATTTCCTTTCAAAGTTCAAAGCCAAAATCCAAATTGAGTTCATTCTAGGAAGGATGTAGCGGAATCGTAATCAAATCGTGAACTGGCTATCATCAATTCCTTGAAAACTCGTATCCTAGTGTCTTTGCTCCATAAAGTAGGAAAATATAGCAAAACCGCTTCATTTCCTATAAAACGAGTCAAAACACGCAAAATAACTAGAATAGCAATATTAGCTCGTTAATCACTTAACAAAGTGCATAAATCGTATACAAATCGAGCTAAAATGTGGGATAAATTAGAAAAAAATATCACTTATCAAACTCCCCCAAGCTGAACCCTTGCTTGTCCTCAAGGAAATATAACAATCATAACTAGGACAAGGGTAGCTACAATGATCAATCTATCATACGAATCTCAAAAAGTAAGCTCTTAATAAGTAGATGAATCAGAAGCCCGCAGCAACAAGGGCGAAGGAAAATGCGGATCATGGTTGAGATTTACAAAACGGCGCATCATAGAAAATATTCTTTGGACCTTTTCAGCTCTTGCATGATCTTTTTGACAATGGACTCTTACGGTACACTCATCACTCAAATTTTTGTAAAATAGGAAATATTGGTTTAAATTTGAAGTGACACTCACCTATCTACAACTTATAAGAATGTGCCCGCAGTCTAGTATGGTAGATAATCCAAAATCATTAAGTAAAACTAATCATGATCAAAATATAATGTAAGAAGCACTAGTAAAGTAAAGAAGAGGCTTGGGAAATTTGGGTCAGAAACTGGACAAATGAATTTGGTCATGTGGAGCTTAAAGTCAAGCTAGTAATAACCAAATGTGTAGTGGATACTCAATCCAAATCATACCAATTCCCATAAACAAAAGTCAAAGCCAAAAGCAGCATATTGGCTTATTACACATGAAAAACCAAATTACGACTTCCCATAATTTTCTTTCTTTTCATTTCATGGAAGCGTTTTTCCTCTTTTTTTTTCTTTTTTTTTTCTTTTGAGCTTTCAATTTCATTTTCCACTTTTCATCGTTCTTTCAAAGCTCCTTTTTTTTCTTTTTCTCTTTCACATCAAAACCCGGGAATTAGTAATCCCGAGACAATTTCACACCAAATGGTGGCATTATCAGAACATCGCAAAAGCATATGTGACACCCTCAAATTTGCGGAAAGAAAAAAAATAATTTAAATACATAATGAAGGTGTCTGAAATAAAAAGGTTCATTACAAAACGTAAATAATATTCTACAAAAGAAATATACAAGACGGGAGACATATCTCCCGTATAAATACGGAAATGAAAGAGCGTATAATAATATACAATCTAAGAACCGAATATAGGTCCAAGGTAATACTTCGCTCGCTAGCTCGTCAATGTACCCCAAATATGCATTCACCACCTGTTCGACCGAATTAAATATAAACACGGAAGCCACAGTCAGTGGGGAGTAACTCCGAGTTCTCCCAGCCACGAAATGTCGAGTTTAATTAAACATGAATAACATAAAAGCAATGTATATGGAAATACAAAACTTTAACATATATGATATGCTTTTCATGTTATGAAACCATAACTACAAATAACTAGCATTTTGAAATCTATCATGTAAACCGATAATAAACTTGACTCGGGTAGGGAAGACTTGGTATGCTTAGCTCAGAGGTTCCTCTCCGAAACATGCCATGATACACTCAAACCCTTCAACCGTAATCATGTGAATCAGTTAACAATCGGTAATCCAAACTCTATCAATCAATCTTAGCCGGCTTGCATCTCACCTTCTAAAACTCATAGAATCATCAAACATGAAAGACCA
>JAIUZE010023778.1:0-29219 GCA_022085475.1 Heliosperma pusillum | reverse complement strand
CATGTTTTGTGACGGTTTTAGATATGTTCCCTCTTTGAGTCGGTTTTTACAAATGAGTTGGTTTGAGCACTATTTGTCTTGTGCTTTGTATTCTCATTCCCTTGGCTACCTTCCCGTTCGTAAGGCTGGAATGTCGGAACGGAGAGGTATCCTAATGCTTAAATGCATGTGTTAGTGGGCATATGACGACGTTGTTGGGAGTTGAACGCTATGCGTTGATCGACCCGGCCGTCAAATGTTGTATACTTGCGAGGTGGTGTTATTTGCATGTAGCGTACCGCATGTTATGAGGCTTGAGCTAGTTTTCCGCCTCCTTCGTGAATTGATCTACCGAATTTGGGGGTACTCGGCATATATATTGTAAGCCCGGGTCTTGGATGCGAAATGTCATCGCGTGTCGAATCGGAACATGATTTATTCCGAGAGTCTGGCCAGATTTAGACTAGGACCGTATTATTATCGTCGTCCTACCGGAGGAAATTAGTCTACATATACGAAATGTGATCGTGTATGCGTTCAGGGAAATGTTTATCCCGTGGATGCCTGTTAATCATACTTGCCATGTACACGGTGCTAGTGCGTTTCATTTACCGTGAGAGATGTCGTCTTGTGTCGTCTTTGAATGCGTGATTTCATTATATTATTCATGGTCATTGCATGATTGGGCACCGTCTATGTATTGGGTTGCTTGAATGGATGATAACATGATGGATTTATTCATAGTCATTGCATGACTTGGCATGGTTTGTTTGTCGAGTCTCAATCTTATCAAATTTATACCGCTAACGGTGAGATGTAAGCCCTAGTAAGCGTATTCGGTTGCCTAAGAGTGTCTTCCCCGAGTCTTTGTATAACATGATGGATTCGGACTTGTAACTCTTATGCTCTTATCATTATATCTCGAATTGCCTATCTATCCTTATCGTATCTCACATGTATATCTATATGTATGCATGCTCTCACATGTATATCTCTCTCTCTTCTTTTGTTGCTCTTTTACACCCTTGCCTCTCGGAAACCTAGGGGCCTTGAGAAATGTGCTTCAAAGAAAAAGAAGGCGGAAAAATAGTCGCGTACCAGCAGTGTCGGACGCTGGCAGCACCGGTGGACGATGACGGCGTCAAAGGACGTCGGCAGCGTCGTGTGGCGCGGTCAGCGTTTCAGCTTGTTTTTGCGAGAGCCATATCTCTCTCTTTTCTTTGTCATTTGGGGCGTGCGACCTACCGTTGGAAAGCTAAGAGGATACGCTATCACCTCCATTTGGCCTTACATCGATACAAGCTCTAGAACGCAAGATTTACCCATTTGAAGTTGACCCTTGGAAAATCGATACTTCAAATCTTCATTTTTGGTCTTGTTTTTGCATGCCAATGCTTCCAAAATGACACACAACAACCAAAACCTCACAAATGTGCACCTTATTGGCATAAATTCCAATGCTTAACATAAATCACCTTCCAAAATAATCTAATTAAATGAAATTACAACAAAAGATTAAGAGAAGTACTTAATACAAAAGGAGTACTAAAGACCCATAAATTAACATTAATAAGTAACTAAATCACCCTAAATGACACGACTCAATTTGATGTTATCAAATACCCCCACACTTGGAATTTTACTCGTCCCGAGTAAAACTCGATATTAGCACAAACAACACGAGCCCAACATAGTGTGTGTGAAGGTAATGACCTCTCTTCCCTCACTACGCCCTTCTTTTACTCCCTCTTAAACAAACCACCAATGACAAAAACAAAATAAAAAGACTCAAATCTTGTGGCACTCTTCTCTCACTCCTCCTCCTTATATCATCCCTCAAGACTAAGACACGACATGCCATCTACTCCGACTCAACTCACCTCAACTCCTCCCTTCTTATACCTCCCAAGATTGTAGTATGACCATTTTTTGCCTTATCCCAAGGCATAGCAAGATGACCCTCAGCACCAAACTCCATGCAACTTCACTTCTTATATCACCCCCTTATTACTCCACTAGTGTATAACATGGTTACTTGGTTGGCCCCAAACTACACAATCTGCACAACCAAGCAACCCACAAGAGAAATCCACCGATTTGGAACCAAATTTGTGACTCAAAATCCTAATTCTAACCTCCTTCCAAAGCCCTCCTTATAACTCCCTTCTTATGCCTCCAAGAGGCTCATCATAGAAAGTATTACGCTCAATTATTTTTTTTTTTTTTTTTCGAAAATCCCTCATTTTGCCTAAGGTTCCCTTTCGGGTTTTCACCTTACCTTTTTCTTTCATCCCATTGGTGGCTCGCAACTCGATTTTTCATTTTGCCCGGAATGCCCTTTCGGGTTTTCATTTCGAGCTCGGCCACCTTCCCAATTTTTGCCTAGGTGCCCACCCTTGTGGGTTTTCACCTAGCCGGGTTTTTCAATTTTTTTTTTGAAAAAGCATCAAAACATGAATAAAACGTACATATGTTACATCAGAACTCCTCCCCCACACTTAGTTTCCACATTGTCCTCAATGTGGAGGAGATGTACAAAAAGTACGGGTTGCCCCCCGTAAAGCGCTTTTGGTTTTTTTTTTTTGTTTGCTCGACGCCTTTTCAAGATCATTCTTCTTCAAGACTCAAGAGCGGAACAACTCAACGCCCTTAGTAACTTATCAAACACATTACCCCATAATGATGAGAAGTGGAGGTAGTAGGTTGGAATAATATGGCAAGTGTAGTCAAAACTAAATGATTCTATGTCGCGGTAAGGCTCCTTGAAAGAGAAGCTGGATTTGGCAAAAACCAAGTAATAATGAGAGGACTCATGAGCTTCTTTGTAGAATACATTTGATGGCATTTCAAAGCAAATTTGAGGTGGTTCCTCCTTGCGGGGGTACACCTCTACAAACTCATTTTCCATATTCATTTTCGCAACCTCCTTAACATCCACACTAGCAAGTTTTGTAGTCTTAGGAAGGTCAGAAACAACATCATCAAGAGCCTTTACCTCCTCTTTTTCAATCTCAACCTCCCCCCAACTCATGTCTTCTTGCTCATTCTTCTCAAACACCTCACTCGTTAATCCGGTAAAAGTAAAATTTGGGCAAGAACTACTACGAACTAAGGAGATTTTATCAAGGTGTGAGGCATCAACTCCGGAACTCGGAATGTGAATAGGGGTCTCAATGAATGGTAAGGCCCAAGAGGATTTCAAGTCACACACATCATCTTCATCATCCCAAAAATCATATTCATCAACAACACACGTTTTATAATTGTGGCTTATTTCATGCTTAGGGGAAGGAGGATCTTCAACCTTAAAGTCATACTCATCACTAATGAAACCATTATCAACATAAGAATCATATAAAGTGTGCATCTCGTCTTGTTCGATACTACTTTCTTCGATATCCCTAAGGAGTTGGTTTACTTGAATTTCAAGGTTTTCCAACCTCACATTGTATAGCTCTCGATCCTCTTTAGCTATAGCCCTTTCAATTTGATTAGCTTTTCGGTCTTGTGCCCCTTTGATAATATCTTTCAATATGTCATTGATGCTCATTGAAGATGTGTCCTTGGTAGGAATTTCCTCACTTTGGTTGAATTGGGGTTGACAAGAATTTTCCAACTCCCATATAAATGTCTCTTTAGCCAAGTAAAGGAAAAAATCCCACTTCTCTTCATAATCAAACTCATACTTAAACTTTGCATCACTCAAACGATGAACGTGAAACATGCTTTCTTCATTCAACCCATTAAACAATACATGACAAAGCTCCCAAGTTTGATAAGAGTAGTGACAATTTGAGGCATAGTCCCGCAATCGATCAAAATATGCACAAAATGGTTCACTCTCAAATTGGAAAAACTTTAAGTTTGCCATTTCATCAAACAAGTTAAACAATCTACAACAAGTAATTGACTCCTAATATTTACAAAAAGGAACATACAAATTTAAGCCAAATGTTTAGACTAGCTTTAGCTTTGTTGCCTTCCCCGGCAACGGCGCCAAATTTGACGAGCTTAATTTCACGTGTCTTTAAATCCGCTAATTAGCTACAATCAAATAACAATTTATATCTCCTAAACAAACGTAAAATATCTTAAATAAAGTAGTAAATGGTAAGAATAGGGTCGAACCCAAGCGAAGGCGAAATTAAGCTAAATCTAGACTCTAAACAATTAGCTAAGACACTAATTAAGAAACTAAACACTAATTAAGGTACTAATTACTAATTAAGACACTAATTGCTAATAATCACAATCAATGATATTCACAATGAGAAAACATGTAGATTAACATATAAGAAGAAATTTGGTTAAAAAGATGACTCACATTGAAACATGAAATTCTAGGCTAGACAATAGAACAAACACCTTATATGCAAGAAATCAAATATGAGAAAAGTACTTAGTGCAATTATCCCAAGTAACACAATAATTAGCAAAGTAAAGACTCTTCCTTTCCTCTCTTCTCTAGTTATCTAATACAAGTTTCTAAGAAATTAGTCAACATGGATTAAATCAACCAAGAATGACCCTTGACACCCCAATTTACACCCATTAAAACATGAGCCCAAATCAAAGATGCAAGCTTTAAGAACAAAACCAAAGAAACAAGCTAGAATCATGTAATAAAACATTAAACCATGTTCTAATCACACAATATACCAAAATCCACCCAAAAGATTCCAACTTTTAAACCAAAGTTACAATCTTTCAAGGTTGCTTCAACAATATCAAGACAAATTAACCAAATTTATCTAGACAAAGCACTAATTAAACAAACACTTGCTAACATGGTTAGTTTCAACAATAATTCATTCAACAATGGAATTTAAACATGGGAAAATGCCATTAACTAAAGAGGAAGAGATCCAAAGAGTCATACAATACTAAATGTGTGAACTTGTTCATATTACACCAAGTATTTGAAGGATTAGCCTTCCATTACTAATAAATTACAACCCAAATAATAATAAGTTCAACTAAAAGATACCCAAAAGATGAAGAACAAAGTATGAGATTCAATTATGATATGAGAGTATGTGTTGTGTTCTTCCTCTCTCTCTCTTCTTTTGTTTCTCTTTTACACCCTTGCCTCTCGGAAACCTAGGGGCCTTGAGAAATGGGCTTCAAAGAACAAGAAGGCGGAAAAATAGTCGCGTACCAACAGTTTCGGCCGCTGGCAGCGCCGGTGGACGCTGACAGCGTCACAGGACGCCGGCAGCGTCGTGTGGCGCGGTCTGCGTTTCAGCCTGTTTTTGCGAGAGCCATATCTCTCTCGTTTCTTGGTAATTTGGGGCGTGCAACCTACCGTTGGAAAGCTAAGAGGATAAGCTATCACCTCCATTTAGCCTTACATCAATACAAGCTCTAGAACGCAAGATATACCCGTTTGAAGTTGACCCTTGGAAAATGGATACTTCAAATCTTCATTTTTGGTCTTGTTTTTGCATGCCAATGCTTCCAAAATGACACACAACAACCAAAACCTCACAAATGTGCACCTTACTGGCATACATTTCAATTCTTAACATCAATCACCTTCCAAAATAATCTAATTAAATGAAATTACAACAAAAGACTAAGAGAAGTATTTAATACAGAAGGAGTACTAAAGACCCATAAATTAACATTAATAAGTAACTAAATTACCCTAAATGACACGACTCAATTTTGATGTTATCAGAGGCCGATGGACATCTTTTGGGTCATGGTGATATGCATCATACAGTGTAAGATGGGTCAACAGGAATTGTCCACCCACGTTGGTTATTAACATCTTCGGGCCACTCAAGGAGTAGTAACTGGAAATGCGTGGCTGATAAGCGATATTTTGTACTAATTTATCCCCCGTTTTAGCTCGATTTCTATACGATTTATGCACTTTGTTGAGTGATTAACGAGCTAATATTGCTATTCTAGTTGTTTTGCGTGCTTTGACTCATTTCTTAGGAAATAAAGCGGTTTTCCTATATTTTCTTACTATTTGGAGCAAAGGAACTAGAATACGAGTTTTCGAGGAACCAATGATAGCAATTTCATGGTTTGACTACGATTCCGCTACATCCTTCCTCGAGTGGACTTATCTTGGACTTTGACTTTGTTTCTCAAAGGAAAACATCAACCCAAGTCAAAGGAAGACTAGCCCAAGCCCAATTACGTGTTACATTGACCAAGACCAAGGCATAGGATTCCGTGCCCAAAGACGAAATTAGAAAAGACGAAAAAATCCATCAGGGTTACATACCCGATCGGATTACCACATACCCGATCGGGTATGTTTGCTGATGAGCGTCTCTTGGCTCTTCTTCTACCAAGCTTTAATGGAGTGCTTTATGGCTTTGTCTAGGGTATGAATTTGGACGCGGATGTGCAGCTATGCAGCCCTATAAAAGCCAAGGATTAGCACACAAATAAACATGAATCAAAACTCAACACAATTAGCATACATATTATATATTTCTTTCATACAAGTTTTAGTTCATAGTTTATGCAATCTTAGACTGTTTTTATAGTAATCTCCAAGTTCTTTTCTAGTGTTCCTATAAGCATTTGTCATTACATTGGGTTGGATATTTGTTCTATATTTTCTTTCTTACATAATTTGCATTCCAAACTCGGTAATTTTCTATCCTTGATTTACTTATGCAATTTCTGACATCATGAACTATAATCTCATTAGTCTTGTTTTTATATTGTTGTTGGTAGGAAGTCCATGTAAAAGTAATCTAGTTAAAACCAAATTATCGTTTAGTATGTCATCCTTCATTTTGCCTAATCATATAATCATAAAATTCATCATTAGAATTATTACTAATATAATCACCTTAATCTTTTTAGCACTTTTATTTCATAGTTTAATTTCCTACATCTTTTTCCTCTTAATTTACTTAATCACATAAATTAGATATAATATTGTAAGATTATCATTGTGTAAATACAATAAATAAAATTGTAATATTGAAATGATTTGCTAGTTAAAATGAATTAAAAGAAGAGTCGATACCAATAGAACCACCTAGTTTGTTTCTTCCTTTGGTCGTGTCAAATTCTATAACTTTGTTTAGTGGTCATAAACAATTGTTTGTATTAGTCAATTTTCGTCTTAGAAACGAGAGTTGGGATGGGAATTAGGACTACCAATAAGGGCTTGGTGACCTAACCAGGCTGAGAGAACGTTAGGACCCATTAAAAAGTCGGTACGAATACGAGAGGAATATACCGCTACAAGACTTAGACAATCGTAGTAATTCTAATGTGGGTATCAATAAAACTTTTAAATCATTTGACATGAATTTCTCTTTCTCTATATCAATTTGATTAGATAGTTTATTTTACTGTTTTAGATAGTTTATTTTATTGTTGTTTAGTTAGTTTACTTTACCCTCATTTTATTATTGTTCTTAGGTAGTTTACTATATTGTCATTCGCTAGTGTATTAGTTTAGTTAGATAGCTTTTCAATATTGTCATTTTAATTATCGTTCTTAGTTAGATTTAATTATCGTTACCTTTCTTTCCGTCAATTAGATTAGATTTATTTATTTTAATTATTTTTGTATCGGGACCGCGACACAACCGATCAAATTTTGGCGCCGTTGCCGGGGAGCACGGTTTTGTTTATCTATGTATTGCTGATTTTTGTTTAAAATTCTACCATTTTTAGGTGAAACCGTACCTTAAAATTATTACTAACTTTCCTTTTTGTGTTTTTCTTGTAGGTTGACAAAAATGGTGCGAACAAAAGATGATCCTAAGTTTCGGGTTTTTGAACTTGCTAATGGGATCCTAAGGGTCCATATCACTCTAATTACTCTCATAGAAGGAAACCAATTTAGTGGTGAGTCAAATGAAAAGCCATCACACCATATCCAAACCTTTTGTGAGTTGTGTCAAGCTTTTATGAGGGAGGGAATCACCCAAAACCAAATCAGAGAAACTCTCTTTCCTTTATCACTAAAGAGAGAAGCCAAGTGGTGGTTCACCCGTCATTTAAAGGATGCCACAAAACCAATGGAGTGGGAAGAGATTGTTATAGCTTTCCATCGTAGGTTCAAACCTCAAACCACCACGTCAACCCTATCAAGTAATTCACAAAAATAAAGTGGGGAAGTTTCCCAAAGTAATGGGGGAGAGCGAAAGAAAAGCCGAGTGGAAACCTCATGTGATGTTGACACTACCATTTCCTTAGCCTGTCCCGTTCCATCAAATGAAACCACCCCAAAAAGTACTTTATATCGTCCGAAAGCTTTAAACCCGTTTACCTCACTAACAACACCTTGTGAACTTTGTGGAGGAATAGGGCATGTGCCTCAAAGATGTGGGAATAGACTCACACCATTAAACCCCTTTCACCCACAATTTCGCCAAACTCAACCCACTAATACACCTCATACCATTCCACACTCATCCTTTCAAAATGATCAAGTGATAGCAAAAGTAGACTCCAAGTTGAGGGAAGTGATCCAAGCACAACATAACATGTACTCATACTTCTTTTCTACAATATGCTCAATCAAATCAACCATTTTGTCTCTCCAAAAGAGAGTAGAAGAGTTGACCCCGTCGAGTTCTACCCAAAACACCCAAGAGAGTGAAGAACCGTTGATAGTCACAATCGACAAGATTGGTGACAAACCTTTTGATAATCCTTTTGGGAAGGGTGAGAGTTCAACCGAGGACCACTTTTGATAAGAAGGAGAATGTATTGAGTGTAGGAGATGGTGACCTTGAAGCATTCAAAGCTTCGGAAGTTTATTTGGATGAGATTGCCATGGATGTTGGCAAGGGTAAATGAAAAATTCAAGGACGAAATCAAGCTGCAAAAGAGCTCATATCCCTTCACAAGGCTTAAGGAGGGATAGAAATTCAAAGTCTAGCATGACTTAAAAATGCGCTTGTCGGGAGGCAACCCGTCTTTCTCTTTTCTTTCTTTTATGCATTCTTTATTCCACTAATTAGACAATGTTGATAATTTTGTTTTGAACTATTTGGACATTTTTTTTGGATTTTTGAAGTTGTAATAGTTAGAAAACAACTTTCGTTTTACTTGTTAGTTTCATTTTTAGAAATGCATGCTTAGTCGATAGTTTTTCGTACTTGGAACTGGAGGACATATTGAGATGAAAAAGAGCTACCCTTGGCCCATGTTGCCAAGTCCATTAAGGTTAGTAAGTATGTTCAAGGCCATAGCCAAAAGGTAAGAGCATGTACCAAAGAAAAAAGAAATAGAATCCGGACCAGCAGACTTCCCCGATCGGATTAATGTATACCCGATCGGGTAAGTTGTCTGATTCGAGTTTTGTTATATTTTCTTCTATAAAACCAACTTGCTTACCTTTGCTTGCTGCCATATTCCCGTGTTCTTCAACTTCAAGCTCAAAATCTCTCAAAAACCTTCATTTCTTAGTCTTTTCTTGCAAAATTTGTCACAATAGTTCATCCAAGGCATCATCTAAGCATTATCAAGTAAGTTAATTCTACTTTAGTTACTTCAATCTCTCTATTTTTCAGAAATCCAACATGAACAAACCCTAACCCAAATTTGGGGGTTATTGATTTTACTTGAAAAAATTGTTTAAATTGGATTTCTAATGCTTCTTACATGATATAGAGTGAATGTTAGTGATTAATTTGTTAGCTTACTATGATTTTAATGCTCATTTGCCAATTGGGATACTCATATCTACTTTATGCTAAACACTCATGCTTAATGGTAGTATAATGCTTGAATTCATGCTTTAGAATTTGAACTTATGCTCTTATTATGTTAATTTAGCATTAGTACCTTTGAGTAGTGCCCAAAGCTCAAGATTCAAGTGTAATGTTGCTCAAAATCCTAAGTGAAATATTGTTATGCCTAAGAACATCAACTTGTGCTCAAAAGTAGTATGATAATGTTTCACTTATGATGGTATGCTTGAATTTGTGCTTGAAAGCCTAGTATTATAACACTTATGCTATCAATTTGTGTTTATAATGAAGTATTCTAATACTAGTTTCTCTTAGCAAATGGCACCTACAATAAGGAGATCAAAGAGGGAAAGAACCTCCAACCAAGGAGAAAGTAGTAGAGCCCATGAAGAGGACATAGAAATGTTAGAAGTCGATGATCAAACCGGGAGTCAAGAAGGACAAGATGCTATGCATGATCCCGACTTCCCGGATGTAGAGTTTAGTTCAAACAAGCAATGGCAAAAATGGTGTATTATTAAAAGCAAAGGTATGAGAGCTACAAAATTCCTTGATGTTTCTTCTTTAAGACACATGAAGCTTTATGAGCATGTCAAGGTGTTATTTAGGGGTCTAGGAATGAATGCTAGTATGAACTTTAGTTATAAGACTTACCCCCAATTAATCCTTGAATTCTTGAGCTCATTTGAGTTGCATAGGTCTAGGAATAGAGGCTCTATCCCTCAAGTCCGATTCCGATTATTTAACAATGACTATAGTATGGACTTAAGGACCTTTTCCAGCCAATTCGGTCTCACCTTTGAGGATACTGTTACCTCACCTCCCGAAAGCTTTGATATTAGCCAAGTTTGGAGCGCCATTTCTACTTACCCTGTCTCTCGTTGAGACCATGTCCCACACCAACACATCCATCATCCCGCCATTAGAATCTGGCAAAGATTCGTGGGATGGACCTTTGGTGAGACGGGTAGAGTTAGAAATCTTAGGAGGGTTCTTGAATGTGAATGGTGAAGAACCATGGTCAATTAGCATTCCTTACTATTTTGCTGTTCAGTTGACTAAAGCTACTAATCCTAAGAACACTAGCATTGTTTATGGAGGTCTTATCACTCACCTTGCTATGCGAGTTTGTGGTTTTAACCAAGCCACCACTGACCTCAAGGCATTGACTACACCTCCCACCGAGATGGGAAATGGGTTGGATTATGATTATTTTGTTCAGCTTAATTGGTTTCGTGTCTCCCACCCCCATATGATCTGGAGGGTAGCTGGCCGTGATTCAGTCAAGTTGACCGCTGAGGTGAACCAAATTCCATTACTTAGGCAGCGTCCTCAACTTCAGGAGGGTGAGGCTATCTTACCCCATCCCACCTATTTTCTTCCTGTTAGGGGTATTACCCCCAATGACCCCCTTGTTCAGATTAGATCCCATCGCCCTGAGGTAGGATCATCCTCTCAGTCGACCCATGCTACGGGCGACGTGACTGCCATGTTTGAAGCCTTTACCTTGTCCATTAATAGAATCCTGTCCGACCAGCAACTTGCTTTGCACCCCATTTATGATCACTTTGCTAGGCAAGGTGTGATTAGACTTGAGGGCCCCCACCCGTCTTTCTATACTTGGCCCGAAGGAGGGTTTGACACTACTTATGATGCAGGTTTGCAGCAGACCGGGCCTGATTACTGTGGAACCGACTATGGCGTTGAGAGTTTTGGAGGTTATAAAGGTGATTTCATAGATCACCAAGTAGAAGAGTACCAATCATTAGGGTAGCCAATAATTTAATCCTATTCACATTTCGCATTGCCCAAAAACACTCTTCTTTCTAGCTACATTACATTATTGGCTACCCTTGTTGAGCTAGTAACTGACTTTATGTGTAGGGGTGTTCTGTACTTTTGCGATATTCTGATTTTTCCCACCGTTACGTGTGAACCTGCTGTCTCGGGATTGCTGATTCCCGTATTTTTCAGTGAAAGAAATTTGAAAGAAAAAAAGAGAAAAAAAGAGAGCTTTGAAAGAAAAAGAAACTTGAGAAGAAAAAAAAAAAGCTCAAAAGAGAAAAAAAGGAAAAGAAAAAGAAGAGAAAAACGCTTCCATGAATGAAAAGGAAAAGAAAGAAAAAATATTGGAAGTCGTAACTTGATTTGTCATGTTTAATAAGCCAATATGCTGCTTTTGGCTTTGACTGTTTATGGGAATTGGTATGAATTGGATTGAGTATCCACTGCACATTTGGTTATTACTAGCTTGACTTAAGCTCCACATGACCAAAATTGTTTGTCCACTTTCTTACCCAAATTTCCCAAGCCTCTTCTTTATTTCTCTTGGCTTGTTACATTACATTTTGATCATGATTAGTCTAACTTAATGATTTTGGATTGTCTACCATACTAGACTGCGGGCACATTCTTATAAGTCGTAGATAGGAGAGTGTCACTTCAAATTTGAACCAATATTTCTTATTTCACAAAAATTTGAGTGAAGAGTGTATCGAAAGAGTCCATAGTCAATAAGATCATGCAAAAGCTGAAAAAGTCCAAAGAATATTTTTCTATGATGCGCCGTTATGTAAATCTAAACCATGATTCGCACTTTCCTTTGCCCCTGTTGTTTCGGGTTTATGATACATCTACTTGTTAAGAGCTTATTTTTGGGATTTGTATGATAGATTGCTCATTGTTTGCTACCCTTGTCCTGGTTATGATTGTTATGTTTGCTTGAGGACAAGCAAGGGTTTAGCTTGGGGGAGTTTGATAAGCGATATTTTGTACTAATTTATCCCCCGTTTTAGCTTGATTTCTATACGATTTATGCACTTTGTTGAGTGATTAACGAGCTAATATTGCTATTCTAGTTGTTTTGTGTGCTTTGACTCATTTTTTAGGAAATGAAGCGGTTTTGCTATATTTTCTAACTATTTGGAGCAAAGGAACTAGAATACGAGTTTTCGAGGAACCAATGATAGAAATTTCACGGTTTGACTACGATTCCGCTACATCCTTCCTCGAGTGGACTTATCTTGGACTTTGACTTTGTTTCTCAAAGGAAAACATCAACCCAAGTCAAAGGAAGACTAGCCCAAGCCCAATTACGTGTTACATTGACCAAGACCAAGGCATAGGATTTTGTGCCCAAAGTCGAAATTGGAAGAGAGGGAAAAATCCATCAGGGTTACATACCCGATCGGATTACCACATACCCGATCGGGTATGTTTGCTGATGAGCGTCTCTTGGCTCTTCTTCTACCAAGCTTTAATGGAGTGCTTTATGGCTTTGTCTAGGGTATGAATTTGGACGCGGATGTGCAGCTATGCAGCCCTATAAAAGCCAAGGATTAGCACACAAATAAACATGAATCAAAAGACAACACAATTAACATACATATTATATATTTCTTTCATACAAGTTTTAATTCATAGTTTCTAGTTTATGCAATCTTAGACTGTTTTTATAGTAATCTCCAAGTACTTTTCTAGTGTTCCTATAAGCATTTGTCATTACATTGGGTTGGATATTTGTTCTTTATTTTCTTTCTTACATAATTTGCATTCCAAACTCGGTAATTTTCTATCCTTGATTTACTTATGCAATTTCCGACATCATGAACTATAATCTCATTAGTCTTGTTTTTATATTGTTGTTGGTAGGAAGTTCATGTAAAAGTAATCTAGTTAAAACCAAATTATCGTTTAGTATGTCATCCTTCATTTTGCCTAATCATATAATCATAAAATTCATCATTAGAATCATTACTAATATAATCACCTTAATCTTTTTAGCACTTTTATTTCATAGTTTAATTTCCTACATCTTTTTCCTCTTAATTTACTTAATCACATAAATTAGATATAATATTGTAAGATTATCATTGTGTAAATACAATAAATAAAATTATAATATTGAAATGATTTGCTAGTTAAAATGAATTAAAAGAAGAGTCGATACCAATAGAACCACCTAGTTTGTTTCTTCCTTTGGTCGTGTCAAATTCTATAACTTTGTTTAGTGGCCATAAACAATTGTTTGTATTAGTCAATTTCCGTCTTAGAAACGAGAGTTGGGATGGGAATTAGGACTACCAATAGGGGTTTAGTGACCTAACCAGGCTGAGAGGACGTTAGGACCCATTACAAAGTCGGTACGAATCCGAGAGAAATATACCGCTACAAGGCTTAGACAATCGTAGTAATTCTAATGTTGGTATCTATAAAACTTTTAAATCATTTGACATGAATTTCTCTTTCTCTATATCAATTTGATTAGATAGTTTATTTTACTGTTTTAGATAGTTTATTTTATTATTGTTTAGTTAGTTTACTTTACCGTCATTTTATTATTGTTCTTAGGTAGTTTACTTTATTGTCATTCGCTAGTGTATTAGTTTAGTTAGATAGCTTTTCAATATTGTCATTATCGTTCTTAGTTACATTTAATTATCGTTACCTTTCTTTCCGTCAATTAGATTAGATTTATTTTTATTGCAATTCCATACTCGTCATTTAAATATCGTCATTACATACTTGTCATTTCATTTCATGTTAGTAGTTTACACAATCACCCCAAATGAATCGAACTTAAATGAAAATCACCCCATAGCAATTCATAGTTAACACGTACTCCCTGAGGATCGATCCCTACTTCCCTAATTACATTCCTTATGTTGTTAGCCTAAGTGTGGGTAATTATTTTCGTATCGGGACCGCGACACAACCGATCAGTGGCCACGCTCGGAAGAGATCTCTGGTAGATTTTCCGGTCAGACAGTTACTCTCCCAGATCGAGAAAACCACTATATTTATAATTTTCAATCGCAAGTGCGACCTGTAAGACACCTTGCGATGAGTGGGATGATGTGACACAAAAGAGACAAGAGAATCAGCAGCACACAACTTGTCGAAACAAGTGGAAGATATTGTTGGAGTAGGAGTCCTCCACAATAGTGTTTTTACATGCACAACTTGTATCGGACAAGTGGGAGATTGTTGGAGTAAGTGTCCTCCACAATAGTCCATTTATATAATAAATCTCATTTGGAATATACGTGGCATGATTAGTATATTTTGATACTCCACGTCAGTTGATTAACGTAAATCGGTAACGCTTAGCTGACTAGAGTTTGACGTTATTGTCGTATGACGGCGGTGATCAACTAATCCCTTTAGGTCACACCTATAGGACGAGACTCAAATAGAATACTAATTATTTGTATACGATACACTTTGATTAGGGCATTACATATATTTTATATGTACGTTTAAGTTACGAGAGTTATTTATTGGAAATTGAGTTAGGAACTCATTCCACTTAAGTTTATTAGTCAATTATACGATAACTGACTGAATAAATTTTACGTCTTAATTTTAATACGATTAAATAAGATATAATTTAGTGATTAATCGTTAATTCATTAAATTAGTTGAGGTTATGCATATATTTTGAGGTAGAGGTAATTAGTTAATTATATTTACAAATAGTTGTAAAATAAATTGACTGGGCATTGTGGGACCAATCATTATATATTGATATAATGATAAAATGTCACTTAAAAGTTAAGTACATATTGTTTATTAATTTGTGTCATATAATTGTTATGTGATCAAATTAACACTTAATTATACAAGATAATTAAACATATGATTAATAAGTATTTGTGGGACAAATATCAAAAATCAAAATGGACCAGTATAAGTCACAATGGTCCGGTTTTGTGCACATGGAAGATGCATGTGTGTTATTCTTTTCTTAACACACAATTCACTATGTTGATAGTGATATATCATCCTATCTTTAATCATTACTACTTAACCCATACTCTACCTTCTTACACAAGAATAAAATAAGCAAAATTGAGCCCTCTTGGAGCTTATGTCATCCGGCCATATGGCCTTTATATTGACCAAAAGTTGTTCAATTTTTTGATGCTTCTTCACTTGCTTATTTTTCTTACTTCTATCACTAACTCAACTTCTCTCTAAACTCTCTTATACCCTAATATTCTCTACATATTACTAATGTAGTAATACCATAATATTAGTAGTATTTATCTTACTTATTATCTAGTTAATAATAAGATAAAGCTATTTGGGTTTAATCTTGGGTGCAACAAGAAGGAGACCTTCTACTTTGGAGGTTGTTTTATGGAGGATCATCCACTAATTACATGCTCAAGAACAATAAGAAGAAGTTCTTATTGTGCCCCATTTTGGCCGAAAATTTCCATTGTAAGGAAATCTCATCTTATCTTTATATTTATGCTTTTATATTTGCATGCATGATAACTAGATCCTAAATCATTAAGTTAATGTAATTTAATGAACTAATTAGAGGAGTCTAATTAAAGGTCTAGGACTTTCACCTTATGCCTTCGCTAAAGAGCCGAAAAAGCAGTTGTAACAACTTTCTTCATTAGCATCTCACTCTCTTACCAATTAGATCAAACAAAAGTGCTTCTAAGTGAAACTTGAAATCATTAACCACAATGTTTAAACCCAAATAAAACAAAAGCCACATGACAACCGGCCTAAATTCATATATTAACTCACCTTAAAAATTTTGAGGCTGAAGAGGCTGAAAAACAAATGCCTTGTAGGCAGTAAGCATAACAATGAAAATCTTTACAAAAGAACTTATACAAAACTGATAAATAAATCTAAGAATACTTATATATTTTAAATAAATCTAAACTGAAAAAGAGCTAATTAGCCGGAAATCCAACTGTAAATACTCCTATAATTTAACTACAGTAAATGGTCGAAATTGAAGCATATCAAGAGCTTGATAAATAAATCTAAGAATACAATGACAGGTAACGCTTTTAACTTGGTGATATTGTCGTTATTCTTAGTACATCCTTTAAATCGTAACTTGTCAGGTAAATCATACGAAGTAACACTTATCACAATGATATATTTCAAACAACGAACTTAATATGACAAGAGATGGCCCTAACTTTTTTTCGCCACCCCCGTTTTCCACCTTCTCTTTCCTCTTAGTTTGATCATTTATAGACATCTCCCTAGTCCATACCACATGGCCCATAAACCGATTCTTTCACCACCTCCCATCTTCCTCGTTACCAACTTTCCTTTGACCCCTCCCCGTTGTCCCATACTTCTATTCTGGCTTCATTTACGAACCCCGTTCCTCCTTCCCATGGACTCCAACTTTCCCTCAAAGTAACATCTAGATAGTAAGTGATCAACGAATATGGTTAAACAATGTTAAGAAACAGAAGTAAAAGCTTAATAATTGAATGTACGTTTCTCAAAAATATTGCAACCACATTCTCTGATGAATATAGCTTTATGGGACCTTTTTTAGAAAGCGCCAAAGAGATGGCAAAGGGGGAAAGGGGTTTGCAACTTCAGCCAATAGAATAGTAGAGGAGAAAGATGGGAAAGGACGAGAGAATTTGGATGAGTAGAAAAGGAATAATTTACATCTATATGGTTGTTCGTGAGCGGTTTTAAGGCCTTTTCATAATTCCACATGGCCCCTTCACAATCATGTATCAAAGATAACTTATAACCCTCTTCCTTAAGCTCATGTGACATACAGAGTAATAATTAAGATGCATGTTACTCCTAAATGGTTCAAACCTATAAATATTGCAATTGAACTTCAACAAATTGGAGATTTACAAATATATGCATATATACATACATATATATATATATATATATATAATATATATAGATATAGAGTTTTATTATATATAGTATATATATAAGAGAATATATAGTATATATATATATATATATATATATGTATAATACATATATGTATATATATATCTAAAATACACCACTACCTACCCGAAAACCACCACCAATAACAATGGCTCACTGCCACCTTCGATGCCACCACAGTCCTCCTCCCCATGATCCCACCACTACCCCCAAAATCCGACCGCCACCACCGTCCACCCTAATTCCAGATCTGGAAAAGGAGGGAAAAACCTTCACACACCACCGTCCTCCACCGTCACCTACTCCGCGCCTCTACCTCCTTCTCCGCGCCTCTGGCTCCCTTCGCGTGTCTGTTTGGAGTCGTGCACATTAGTATTATTTTTATTATGTTGAACATTGCTAGTTATTGTTATCACGATTTCAGTATGAAATTTAGTTATTGGTCAGATGGTATGCCATATGTTTGGGATTGTATATTGACAGATAAACTTATTAAATAATTGTCGTTTCTTTATTGCTTGTTGTGACGTTACTACCTCGGGTAACAGAGATGGTAGCACTCTCATGTGCTAAGGGGGTCTTGTAAGGCACCTTGGTATATGAGGGTGTTACAATTTATGTTGAAGATATTTTATAGGTGTTTTTCTTTCTGTGTTTGTAGAAGATGATAAAAAATGTAGAGAGTGCAATGGAGTTTCTATAAGGTGTAGTAGATAGATGGATCCTTTAGCTTTGGCACCGGGTGCGGGAGTCTGACGATCGAGGCATTCACGAAAGCGGTGACCCGGCTTCTTGCAGAAAAAGCAAAAGAAGGGCCTATCATAGCATCCAACTCCGGGGTGAACGGGTTTCCTACAACCATCACAAATTCATCCTTGAGCTTGATGGTGAGCATTGGGCTTAGGAGCCGCATTCGGGTTAGCTTGAGGGTGATAAGGAACAAGTGTTCTTGCATTGGCGTTTGAGGAGCATTGAAACGCCTCTTGCTAGCATATGCATTAGAAGAAGAGGGAGAGAGATGTCTTTTGTCAAAGAAGTTTGACCTAGGATTGAAAGAGGGGAAATAAGAGGGATTCTTCATCTTCGCTTCATCTCTAATGGCCTTCATGGAGTTCTCGGCCCATAGGGCATCATTATACAACTCTCCGAAAGAAGTAGAGCTCCTCCTTACCTTACTTTGAAGCAAGGCACTAAGCTTATTACAATAATGAAAAGCTCGGTCTTCATCATCCTTAATGAGTCTTGGTGCAAAGTGAGCAAGCTTGTTGAATTGGGTGGTGAAGTCTTGAGCGGTCAAGTCACCTTGTTTGAAATCGATGAATTCTTTGATTCTTTATTGTTTGAGTTCTTTGGGGAAAAATCGGTCCTCAACGAGAGTCTTGAAACATTCCCAATCGAAATTGATTTCAAGAATAGCGGTGGGATTAGCAATCGACCAGCAGTTGTCTGCTTCCCTCCCAAGAAAGTGCTTAGCAATCCTCACTTTGTCTTCTTCACGGACATGATACAAGTCGAATTGCTTTTCCAAGTCCCGGAACCACTCCGAGAGCTCGGTAGGGTCCGGTTCTCCACCATACGGCTTGGTCTTGCTCCTAGCAATTTGGTTAGCCACCCAAACATAGCCTCCTTGGTGATGGTCTTCTCTAAGAGGAGGGGCTTGGTTACCTTGAGCATTGGCTGCATCTTGTTGATTTCTTAGGACTTGAGTGAGAGCTTCTAAAATGACATTCTCTACGAGTCTTGGTCTAACCATCTTCATAAGACATAAAAACAAACAAGGTTAATCCTAACACTTAGCATAAACAAGGAGACTACCAGGTAAAGTTCTTAATTTCTACCCATCTCTTATTTATTATTTCAAGGTTAAGTAATTTAAGTTTAAGGTTCACGTGTGTGCGTCGGGAGCGTCATAGGCTCTGACACCAACTGTGACAACCCTCGCGATAGCGGAAATAAAACATAACGAGCATGCAATTTATATAGCGGAAAATACGATATTTTTGAAAATTTTTACATGCCACAAAGGAAGAGTACGAGGAATGTCAATAGGTACCAACTAAAGTATAAAATACTACAAAGAGACATTGTCTCTCAAAACGTGATCAAACATAAAAGTTGATTAGTAAACTAGCTAAGAACGTCTATGGGTGAATCGTCAAGTCCAACGCTCGCTAGCTCACACCCGAACCCAAAAAACAAGCAAAATCCAGCCAAGCAACATGTTCATTTACTAAACATGAACGCCACAGTCAGTGGGGAGTAACTCCGGGTTCTCCAGCCATATCACAAATAAAATACTTAATCGGTAATAAACATGTGGAAACATACTTATGTATATATGTGAATTACGTGGAGTACAAAAAAACTGTAAGCAACAGATTATAGACAGACTCGGGAAAGACACCCTTAGGCAACTATATACTCACTAGGGCTTAAATCTCATCGTTAGTGGCATATACTTGATAAGATAGAGACTCGACATATAAACCACGCCAACTCATCCATCGGTCACAAAGAGTCAATATATAGGCATCCATCCAAACATACGATTATGGTAACATACTCTCTCATGGTTAATGACACGCACTAGCACCATGTACTCAGCAAGCTAGTATGATCAATACACGTCCACGGGATAAACATTTCCCTGAACCATACACGATAAACGTTTCGTATATGAAAGACTCATTATCTCCTGGTAGGACGACGATAATAATACGGTCCTAGTCTAAACCTGGCCAGACTCTCAGAATAAACATGTTCCGATTCGACATGCGATACACATTTCGCATCCAAGACTCGGTCAAACACAGAAGCCGAGTACCCCAAGTTCGGTCACAACTACACGAAAGAGGCGGAAATAGCACAATGATCATAATCAAGCGGTACGCTACATGCAATGGCACCACCTTGCAAGGATACATTTGACGGTCGGGTCAATCAACGCATTGCGTTCTCCTCCCAACAACGTCGTCATGTCCCCACTAAAACATGCATACAAGTAATAAGGATACACCTCCTCATTCCGACATTCCAGTCTAACGAGCAAGGAGGTATAGCCGGGGAATGAGAGTTCATAGCACTAAACGATTAGTGCTCAAATCCAAACATAGGTAGAATAGACTAAAAGGGGGACATATCAAAAACCGTCACGAAACATGCGATATAAGCGAGTGGGATATCATATATTTTAAACATGAATATTTAATGCTATTTCGTAAATTTATACGATAAATGAACCGTACAAACTATGATAAGTGAGGGCATAAAGAAAGAAAGGAAAAGAAACACAGCGGGTGCCAGCCGGTCAAGGGCGCTTCAGCAACAATCAAACAATATCAAAAATACAGGGATGCCCCAGCCGGTCAAGGGGAACGGCCGCCGGCTACCCGGCTGGGAACACATGCCAATTGAGAAAAAGAGAAAAGAGAAAAGAGAGGGGGGGTGTCCTAGCCGGTCGGCTAACAGGCGGCCGGACGGCTGGTCGGCCGGCTAAGACTTACAAAATACCAAAAATTCTCGAAATACCAATTTCCCTTCAGCCGCACTCCCAGCCGGTCGGCCGGCTGGGACAAACATCACACAAAATTCAACAACCATCATCAACAATCATAAACAATTATCAACAATCATCAACAATTATCAACAATCATCAACCAACATAAATTCTAAGACTACTCATCCAATTCCAACCACATTTACTAACATCAAATTACATTAAATGCATAATAATCGTCACTTAACGTTGGGTAACATCAAATAAAGCATTTAAAACACGTATTAATATCGAGTAACCCTTCACCATTACCTTTGTGCGTCTTCAATCGTCTTTTAAGTCTTCCTCCACGAGATAGTAATCCTTGTCGGGGTCTTGAAGGTCCCCACCTACACAAAGACACCAAAAGATGAATACAATTCACCTTTGAGAAAGACGGAAAAATTGAAAATGAGAAAGACGGTAATTTTATTACCACACAAGGTAGAGGAGGATGAGAGAGGAAGATTATGATGAAAATCAAGGGATTTGAGTAAGGAATGGATGACTTGTGAGAAGCTTGAGTTGCAACAAATGGTGGTTAAGGTTTTGGTTGCTTGGTGAGGAAGAAGATGAGTGGAAAAATTGAGGGAGTTAGTATGACAACCCTCGCGATAACAGAAATAAAACATAACAAGAATGTGATTTATATAGCGGAAAATACGGTATTTTCAAACCTTTTTACATGCCAAATTAAAAGTACGAGGAATGTCAAATAAATACAAACTAAAGTAGAATATACTACAAAGAGACGAAGTCTCTCAAAATGTTATCAAATATCAAAGTTATTAGCAAACTAGCTAAACAACGTCTAGGGGTGAATCGTCAAGGCCAACGCCAGCTAGCTCACACCCGAACCCAAAAAGACAAGCAAAATCCATCCAATCAATCAACCAGTTCATCCATGAAAAACATGAACGCCACAGTCAGCGGGGAGTAACTCCGGGTTCTCCCAACCATATCACAAATACGAACTTAAACGGAAATACATAAATAGAGGCATGCATATATAAATATACATGTGAATTACGAAAAGGATAACTAGGCATTTCAATATTTAAGATATAGATACATGAAGTACAAAATCGAAATCATCAGATTATAGACAAACTCGGGGAAGACACCCTTAGGCAACTATACACTCACTAGGGCTTACATCTCACCGTTAGTGGCATACACTTGATAAGATAGAACTCGACATATGAACTGTACGCATCAGATTAGAAATAGACTCGGGGAAGACACCCTTATGCAACTATATACTCACTAGGGCTTACATCTCACCGTTAGTGGCATACACTTGATAAGATTGAGACTCGACATATAAACCACGCCAAGTCATCCAACGATCACAATTAATCAATCATATAATCATCCATCCAAACGTCCAAATACGTTGACAACGTCTCTCACCGAATATGACACGCACTAGCACTATGTACAAGCCGTATGATTAAAATCGCATCCACGGGATAAGCATTTCCCAGAACGCATACAGGATTAACATTTCGTATATATAGACTCAATTCCTCCTGGTAGGACGACGATATAAATATCTGATCCTAGTCTAAACCTGGCCAGACTCTCGAAAAAACATTTTCCGATTCGACATGCGATACACATTTCGCATCCAAGACTCGGTCAAACACAGAAGCCGAGTACCCCAAATTCGGTCACAACTACTACTCGAAAGAGGCGGAAAGAGCACAAGCATCATATAGGCGGTACGCTACATGCAATGACACCACCTCGCAAGTATACAACATTTGACGGCCGGGTCGATCAACGCAAAGGGTTCGCCTCCCAACAACGTCGTCATATGCCCACTAACACATGCAATTAAGCAGTAAGGATACACTCCTCGTTCCGACATTCCAGCCTTACGAGCGAGGAGGTAGCCGGGGGATTGAGAGTTCATAACACATAACATATAGTGCTCAAACCATAACATAAGTAAAACCGACTCAAGGTGGGATATATCAAAACCGTCATAAAACATGCGATACAAGCGAATGGAATATCAAATATTCTAAACATGAATATTTAAAGTCATTACGTAAATTTATACGATAAACGAACCATGCGAACTATTATAAATGAATGTATAAGAAAGAAAAGTAAAGAGAAAACCAACGTGTGCCAGCCGGTCAGCTGGACCGGCTGCCGGCTACCCGGCTGGAACCAATGTAACATATGAAAACCAATGAATATACATCGTGTCCCAGCCGGTCAAGGGGACCAGCTGCCGGCTACCCGGCTGGGACCATAAGGCAAATGAGAAAGAAGAAGGAATTGAGGTGGGTCTCAGTCGGTCGGCTGGCTGAGATGTACGTAATACCATAATTCCTCAAAAATACCAACTTCTAGTTAGCCAACTCCCAGCCGGTCGGCCGGCTGGGACATAAAATGCACGAAAATCATCACTTAACAATAATGAATATCAACAAACCTCAACTATCATCATCAATCATCAATACTCAATAGAAATTATCAACTAATAACAACTATTATCAACAACACGATTCCTAGGACTATTCATCCTATTCTTAATGCGATTACTAACATCAAAAACACATTAAAACACGTAATGATATCGAGTAACCCTTCACCGTTACCTTTTCGCGTCTTCACTCGACGTCTAGGTCCTCCTCTACTAGTTAGTAGTCTTTGTCGGGGTCTTGAAGGTCTCCACCTACAATTAGATAATAAAAGATGAATATAATTCACCTTTGAGAAAGACGGATAAATTGAAAAGTGAGAAAGACGGTAATTTTATTACCAATTAAGATAGAGGACGATGAGAGGGAAAGATTAAGACGAAAATTAGCGGATTTGAGCAAGTAACGAAGGAGTAGTGTCTATCTTGAGCTTGATCAAAATGGAGCTTAGGTTTTGGTGGTTACTTGGTGAGGAAGAAGGACTAAGTGGAAATTGAGGGATTTAGGGTTTAGGGGATATAAGGAGAATGAGTGGAAAAACATGGAAAAAGCCCATAAGCGCCTTAAGACGTAACTCACTCGGAATTTCGAGTAAAGTCCGGAAACGAACTCGGATTTTCTAAATTAGAAACGGGAAATTAAATTTTAGACTAAATCTAAAATTTCGCTGAAAAGTATCTGTATAATATTTTTAATATAAAAATAGGGTAAATTTGCGGGTGTTACAGTTAGGGTTAAATAAGGTGAGTGGAAAAATCTGGGGAAAAAGCCCAAAATGCGTCTTAAGGCGTAACCCACACGGAATTCCGAGTAGAGTCCGAATACGAATTCGGATTTGCCAGATTAGACACGGGAAACTAAGTTCTAATCTAACTCTAACATTACGTTAATTAATAATAATATAATATTATTAAAATAAAATATGGTACATTTGCGGGTGTAACAGCCACCACTGTCCACCCTAATTCCAGATCTAGAAAAAGAGGAAAAAACCTTCACACACCACCGTCCTCCACCGTCACCTTCTCCGCGCCTCTACCTCCATCTCCGCGCCTCTGGCTCCCTTTGCGTGCCTGTTTGGAGTCGTGCACATTAGTAGTATTTTTATTATGTTGAACATTGCTAGTTATTGTTATCACGATTTCAGTATGGAATTTAGTTATTGGTCAGATGGTATGCCATATGTTTTGGAAAGTATATTGACATTTAAACTTATTAAATAAATGTCGTTTCTTTATTGCTTGTTGTGATATTACTACCTCGGGTAACCGAGATGGTAGCACTCCCATGTGCTAAGGGGGTCTTGTAAGGCACCTTGGTATATGAGGGTAATACAATTTATGTTGAAGATATTTTATAGGTGGTTTTCTTTCTGTGTTTGTAGAAGATTGTAACACCCGCAAATGTACCCTATTTTTCTAGTAAAAATATTTTACGGATACTTTTCAGTGAAATTTAGTTTTAATCGTAAATTTAATTTTCCGAATCGAATTTAGAATTTCCGAGTTCGTATTTGGAACTTCCGCGAGATTCCATGAGAATCCCGTCTTAAGGCGACTTTGACTTTTTCTTGACTTTTTCTTGACTTTTCCTTACATATCTCATACTACCACTTAACCTATTTTTCATTCACACAAACACAAAACAATACTTCTTCCTTAAGAAAAATCAAAACCCTTGCCTCCATTTTGATCCATCTTTGAATCATCGTACCTCATTCGTTTCTTGCTCAAATTCACGTAAGTTCGTCTTATTCTTCCCCTCTTAGCTTCCTCTATCCGTATTGGTAATAAAATTACCGTCTTTCTTGCTTTTTAAATTATCCGTCTTTCTCAAGGTGAATGATATTCATCTTTTATTATCTAATTGTATGTAGGTGGAGACTAGGAAGGTTTAGAAATCGTTTAAAGACGCGAAAAGGTAACGGTTAAGGGTTACTCGATATCATTTACGTGTTTTATGTGTTTTCTAGGCTAGTAATCGTATTTAGATTATGGTTAGTGTGCTTAGGACTTGTGTTGTTGTTGTTGGTTGTTGTTAGTTGTTAATTGATATGAGAATTGATGGTTTGTGATGATAAATGAGGATTTTTGGTTGATAACTTGTTGGGATTTGATTGTGGCTGAATCCCGTGTAGGACGCTGGCTGCGTCGTGGGACGCAGGCTGCGTCGTAGGACGCAGGCTGCGTTACGCGCGGCCGACTGCAATTTTCCTGCACTGACCCCTTTTCGTAAAATGATCATATCTCCTTCGTTACTTGCTTGTTTTGGGCTTGTGACATCCCGTTGGAACCGTAAGAAGATAAGCTATCACCTCCATTTGGAATTTCTCATTGTCATGTCCAAACGCTAGTTCTGACTGTTTGAGTGACCCTTATTTTCGTTGGTTTCCAAACAACGTTGTTTTGGAGAGGTATCTATGTTTTTATTCATTATGCTTCATAAACTTGTTCTAATGCTTATGTATCATGTATTGACTTATGTTTATCATATTTAAACTTATATGATTCCCTATTCTCATGTTTTGTGACGGTTTTTTGTATGTTCCCACTTTGAGTCGGTTTTTACAAATGATACGGTTTGAGCACTATTTTGTCTTGTGCTTTGTACTCTCATTCCCTTGGCTACCTTCCCGTTCGTAAGGCTGGAATGTCGGAACGGAGAGGTATCCTACTGCTTAAATGCATGTGTTAGTGGGCATACGACGACGTTGTTGGGAGTCGAACGCTATGCGTTGATCGACCCGGCCGTCAAATGTTGTGTACTTGCGAGGTGGTGTTATTTGCATGTAGCGGACCGCTTGTTATGAGGCTTGAGCTCTTTTCCGCCTCTTTCGTGAATTGATCTACCGAATTTGGGGTACTCGGCGTTTTCTTTGTAAGACCGAGTCTTGGATGCGAAACGCTTTATCGCATGTCGAACTTGAAATGCGATTCCGGTTCTGGCCAGATTAGACTATGATCAAATATTTAGATCGTCGTCTAACCCGAGGAATTAGTGCCATATAACGAAGAATTGAATCGTGTAGGCGTTCAGGGAAATGTGATCCCGTGATGCCTTTTATCATACTTGTCATTACAACGGTGCTAGTGCGTGTTCATTACCGTGAGAGAATGTCGTCTTTGTGTGTCCTGTCGTCCTTTGAATTCTGAATTTCATGATTTTATTCATGGGTCATTGGCTGATTTTGGCACGTCAACGTATTGGTACGTTTGAAATGGATGATCATATGCTGGATTTGTTGTGATGCATCGCATGACTTGCCTTGTTTGGTTTGTCGAGTCCCCTCAATCTTATCAAACTTATACCGCTAACGGTGAGATGTAAGCCCTAGTGAGCGTATTCGGTTGCCTAAGAGTGTCTTCCCCGAGTCTTTGTATAACATGATGGATTCGAACTTGTACTTCATATGCTCTTATCATTATATATTGAATTGCCTATCTATTCTTATCGTATCTCACATGTATATCTATATATGCATGCTTCTACTTTGGTATTTCCTTTTATGTACGTTTAATGTGATATGGCTGGGAGAACCCGAAGTTACTCCCCACTGACTGTGGCGTTCATGTTTTTCATGGATGAACAGGTTGCTTGATTTGGATGGTTTTTGCTTGATATTTTGGGTTCGGGTGTGAGCTAGCGGGCGTTGTCCCTGGATAAAACACCTCTAGATGATTTTAGCTAGTTGCTAATAACCTTGTCTTTTGTTAACACTTTGAGAGACTACGTCTCTTGTGGTATTTTTATTTGGTTTGTAATATTAGACACTCCTCGTATTTCTATCTTGCATGTATAAAAGTTTTTAAAATACCGTATTTCCGCTAATTATATCACATGCTTGTATGTTTTATTTCCGCATTCGCGAGGGTTGTCACACACTTGGTTAGGGAGATTTTGTACCTTGGGCCCGTGTACTTGAGATACCAGTATCCTTTCGAAAGATTGATGAAAGTCTATAAGGACTATACATCTAATTGGTATCGTCCAGAAGGTTGTATTGCTGAACGTGCTATATTAGACGAAGCTCTTGTATATTGTTACTCTCATCTCTCCCCTGAGGAGTTAATTGGCGTTCCAAAGAATCGTCATAGTGACTGGATGACCGGAAAAGGTATTAGGAGCCGGGTTGAAAAAATTGTGGCTTTTGACATGTTACATTTAGCACATACGTATGTGCTAAACAATGAAGATGGGGTGCACCCATATATTCAACAACACAAAGATGAGCTCAAATACGATCACCCAAACAAGAGCGAGATGTGGATTGCAAACGAGCATAAGAAGACATTTGGAGAGTGGTTTAGGAATGTTGTCTTGGAGTATAAGAATTTGTATGGTGATGACATCTCTCCTAGGTTAGTACGTCTTGGGTTAGGTCCAAATGCCAAGGCCACTTTTTTCAGTGGTTTTGCTATTAATGGTTATACTTTTTACACCCGCGAGCAAGATGAGTTGAGCACAATACAAAATAGTGGTGTGAGTTCTGAATTTGAGGCAATGCACTTTGCTACTTCACAAGATAAAAACCCTATTTGGGGAAAATGCCTTTATTATGGTGTTATTCAAGAAATATTGGTATTAGATTACATTGATTTCACAATACTTCTGTTTCGATGTAACTGGGTTGATAACAACAATAAATGTGTTCGAAAGGATAAAATGGGATTTACGTTGGTCAATTTGGATAAGGTTGGCAATAATAAGGATGATCCTTTCATAATGGCATCCCAAGCTAAACAAGTGTTCTATGTCACCGATCCTATGGATAAGAAGTGGTCTGTTGTACTATCTATAATGAGTAGACGGGGTGCACCCGATAATGGTGGGGATAATGATCAGGATGTCGTGTTTGAGGGAATGGATCACTCTTCCACTGTATCTTATTTCGACAATGTTGACACTGATCATGATAACATTTAAAGCATCTATATGCGTGATGATCATGGTGAAGGTATTTGGGTTAACGAAGAAACTATGTCGGGCAAGAAACGTCCCCGATCCTGAGGTGGTTAATAATGTGAGGTATTAGCTTATATATTTGTTTTTTTTTTTGTTTCTGTTAGTTTCTGTTATTTTTTTAAATTACTATCTTTCTGATGTGAGGTATTAGCAAGTTCAAGATGTGTAGTCATTCAGTGTATTGTCTTTAGTTTTTGTTAACTTTGGTCATTGTTGAAGATTCCCAAATTATTTAGCTTTTGGTCATTCAGTGTATAGTGCTTATGATATTGCTGTCTTTTTTGGTTTCTGCTGATTATTATTGCAGTGTATAGTGCTTATGATATTGCTGTCTCTAATTATAATTAAAAAAAAATAAAGGTAAGCAACAACAACGGTTGTTGTAAATATACCCGTTGTTATTGATTATCACAACGGGTATTAACCACAAACCGTTGTCATAGTGTTTACTAATTACAACGGGTAGACTACTATAACCGTAGTCATTACTCTATCACAACGGTTTGTTTATGATAACCGTTGTCAATATTTGTAGATAGAAAACACACAACACTAATAATACGACTGTACTGCAACACAAAAACTCTATCACAAAGCGATCATCTTTCTGTCATCATCTCCCTTATTAATCAGGTATTATTTTTATCAACTATTTCTTGAATTTGTGAATTTGTGAATTTGTGAATTTGTGAATTTGTGAATTTGTGAATTTGTGAATTTGTGAATTTGTGAATGTCATTTCCTGAATGTCGTTTATTATTTTCACCAATGTCGTTTATTAGCAAATTTGTGAATGTCATTTCCTGAATGTCGTTCAATTCTAATTTTGCTTTATCGATTGAATAGCTTTGAATTGAATTAGTTTAATTACTTCTAAACTTAAGGCAAAAAACAAATTAACGTATCAACATTAATATTATTAAATAA
>JAIUZE010023776.1:0-18974 GCA_022085475.1 Heliosperma pusillum | reverse complement strand
AAACATCTTCTACTTTGTCCAAAAATGAAGACGATGAATAATTGATCGAGATTTGGTTTTGTGAGTTGCTGCACTATTCTTTAAGCTTCTTGGCAAGCTACTTGTCCTTGATTGTGGGGTTTGCTCAACAATTTAATAAGTTCCTCCGGGCCTTGAGCGATATGGATGCAAAATGGGAGCAAAATTGAAAAGCTTTCCTTGTGGGTACAAGTGAGTGGACCACTTCACTTTTAGAGCAGGGGCGGACGCATGAATTTTGTACAAGGGGGGCACTATTTTTTTGGTATATTTTTTCCATCTTAACAATTTTTTTTCTTATTATGTAAGAAGCAAAAAACAAATATAGTTGGATCTACACAATTTTTTCCCTTAATAAATGGAATTTATTGGTTTTTTTCCCATTAAATACTTTAACTTTCAAGTATATGTAATTAGTAGTTACTAATGAATAATATCTTGATATCAGATATATTACATTTTAATAATTAATTTTATCTATAACTCCAAATAGTCTAGTGGTTGAGTAGGTTATACATTAGTTTGAGGTCTTGTGTTTGATTCTCATTACCACTAAAATTTTACTACAAATTGGGAAATTAGAGTAAGTAAAGGACATGGGTTTAAAATATTTAAATCATAATTGGTACTCTAGTTAATTAAAAAGAGAGCCGAGTGGGAGTCGAACCCATGTCTCATGGCAAAAAAGGGCAAGTACTAACCACTATGACACTTAGATTTACCTATAATATATAGCAGGTTTAGATCTATATTACAAACTTTCTAGAAATCAAGGGGCACGTGCCCCACCCTGGATCCGCCCCTGCTTTTGAGCATATGTATTTTGATGAATTTCCTTCATTTTTGTGCATTCATGAGTTGAACATTGTCCCTTACACCACTATGAAAATCCAAATAAAATTTCTGTTGCATCGAAAGTTTTCCACTAAGTATCTAAATGCGAGTTAATTTAAATTAGCTCTCTTTTCATATCAATAAAAAAACTTGCATCCATGTAATTAGTTTGCATTTAGTTTAGATTCATTTCAATTTTGCATTCTCATTTACATATTCTTGCTATTAAAAAATTTGAAAAACATGGTATTTCATTTTTCAAAAACAAAAAATTCATAAACACGCTATTTCATTTTTCAAAAATCAAAAATTAAAAAACATGCTCTTTTAGTTTGCTCATTCCCCCTTACATTTGGACATTAAGGACAATGTCTGGTCTAAGTGTTGCACTGAAACTATTCAGAAAGACAACTAAACAATGACAATTTGATTGAGATTCAGACACTTTGCAAATACTCTGTTTCTGTTTGAATTGATTGTTAAAGAACAAGGATAGGACCTTAACCAAAGCACAAAGCCAATGATTTAGGGTTGAACTTTGATCCCAGCACACGGCTAAGGACCCAAGCTCACTTCCAAGCACAAAGCAAAGGAAGTTGTCTCAAGCACACAGCCAAGAGATGCAACAGAAACAAGGTTTCAGTTTTATGTTTTACTTCAAAATCTGATTTGCATTTCATTAGGTAAAGGCCTTATATAGGCAACAAGGATACAACTCAGACGTGAGGAGATATCTAGGGCCACAAAGGCTTACAACATGAAACAAAATAACAGCTACAAACTTGCAGGAAAACTGACATAAAGTAGATAAAGCAGAAAAGTAATTCTAATAGGACAATCTGCCTTAATGGGTTTGTTGGGGTTGAAACTGGTGGAGGGGTGGACTTCTGAGCTTGATGCTTGAGCTCAACTGAAGTGGGATGGATGCCAAAGGTCCTTCTAAAAGGCCCTCGAGTTTTTTTGATCATAAAAGGAAAGTTTGATAGTGACATGTTAACTACTGCAAAAAAGGCTGAAATCTGGACAGTCTGAAGTTGTCCCTAAGCTAACTCTTTGTGTGTTTGTTTCTGGGGAGGGAAGTCCTGGGGAAAGTTGTAGAGGACCTTCCCAAGACATAGGTTGGAGGGTTGGTTAGGCTTGTTTGATTGTGTGGGGCCCCATGGACCTTGTTTAGAAAGGCTGTGATAGGCTGTTTTTGGCTGGGGGTTGTTTTTGTTGTGTTGGGTTTGTTGGGCTGTTGGCTGAGCTTTGTTGTGGCCTAGTCTTGGGAAGTGGATGGCTAGGCTTTGTTCTGGGTGTGGTGGTGTTGTCTTGGCAGGCTTGAAGTGGTTGTGGCTTGGACTGAATAGAACATTGTCATAGCTTGTCATGGTGTTGTCTGAATGTATGTTGTTGTTTTGATGTTGAGTCTTGTCTTGAGTTTGTGTCTTGTCTTGAGCTCGTGTCATGGCTCGTGTCATGGCTCGTGTCATGGCTCGTGTCTTGGCTTGGTCACATACTCCCGTTGCAACCTCCTTTTCTTGAAAAGGATTTGCCCTCAAATCTTCCTCACCTTCATCATCTGATTCACCATGGTAAGGACTCAGGTCTCCAACATTGAAAGTACCATGTACACCATAACTTCCTGGTAGATCCACCTTGTAACCATTGGTGCCTATCTTCTCCAATATCTCAAATGGTCCATCAGCTCTTGGCATGAGCTTGTTTCTTCTCTTGTCTGGAAATCTCTCTTTTCTTAAATGCAACCATACAAGATCCCCTGCCTGGAATTCCCTTGCTTTCTTAGGCCCCTTGGACCTAGCTTTGTACAACTCATTGGACCTTTCAATCTGCTTCTTGACTTGCTCATGAATCTGTATCATTTGCTCAACTCTTTTCTTTGCATCATAGCTTGCCTTGTTTCCTTTGACTGGTGCGAGGTCTGTAGGCATGAGAGGATTAGTGCCATAAACTGTTTCAAAAGGACTTTTACCTGTGCTGCTAGAGGGAGCTCTGTTGAAGGCAAATTCAGCTTGTGCTAGTTTGAGGTCCCAATCTTTTAATGACTTAGAAACAATGCTCCTTAAGATCTTCCCTAGTGTTCTGTTAGTGACTTCTGTCTGCCCATCAGTTTGGGGATGGTGAGAAGTACTAAATAATAACCTGGTCTTCAACAGCTTCCACAAGGTTCTCCAGAAATGGCTCATGAACTTTGTGTCTCTATCTGAGACAATGCTTCTAGGGACCCCATGTAACTTGACAACCTCCCTAAAGTATAGTTCAGCTACCCCCAATGCATCCTCAGTCTTCTTACAAGCAATGAAATGTGCCATCTTGCTGAACCTATCTACAACCACCATGATTGAATCCTTTCCCCTTTGAGTTCTAGGTAAGGCTACAATGAAGTCCATACTGAGGTCTTCCCATGGCTTGTTGGGTACGGGAAGTGGTGTGTAAGGGCCTGCTTGAAAGTGTGCCTTGGCTAGTTGACAAGATCTGCATCTCTTGAGGGCATCTTGCACATCACTGAGCATCTTAGGCCAATAGAACTGATCTTGTAAGATGTCATAGGTTTTCTGTACCCCAAAGTGACCAGCAAGGCCATTGGAGTGAACCTCTTTGACCAGTAGTCCCCTATAAGGTCCCTTAGGCACACACAGTTTGTTTCCATAGAATAAGTATCCTTCTTGAGCTGTGTACTTGCTCCCTTTCTTGACTTGCCCTTCTTGGTGTACCTCCCATTCATGCTTGAAGTCTGGGTCCACTTGATAGAGCTCTTTCATAAATTCAAACCCCAACACCCTTTGCTCCATGAAGGTCAACATTACAGACCTTCTAGACAATGCATCAGCTACAACATTGTTCTTACCCTCTATATCCTTGCTGGAGAATGAGAAGGATTGCAAGAACTCTACCCATTTGGCATGCCTGGGGTTGAGTTTGTGTTGTCCATTGATGTATTTGAGAGCCTCATGATCAGAATGAAGCACAAAAGGCTTAGGCTTCAAGTAGTGTCACCAATGATTCAATGCCCTCACAATGGCATAGAATTCCTTGTCATATGTGGAATAGTTAAGCTTGGCCCCATTTAGCTTCTCACTAAAGTATGCCACAGGTTTCTTTTCTTGAGTAAGCACAGCTCCTATGCCAAGACCACTGGCATCACACTCTACCTCAAAGAGTTTGTTAAAATCTGGTAGAACCAATATTGGAGATTTACACAATAGCTCCTTGATCAGGTTGAAGGACCTTTCAGCCTTCTCATTCCATTTGAACTCTCCCTTCTTCATGCACTCAGTAATAGGGGCCATGATTGAACTAAACCCTTGTATGAACCTCCTATAGAAAGAGGCTAACCCATGAAAACTTCTAACATCAGTAACAGTTTGAGGAAGGGGCCATTCCTTGATTGCTTGAACTTTCTCAGGATCAACTGCTACTCCTTTCTTAGAAATGATGAACCCAAGGAAATAAACCTCAGGTTGCATGAAGGTGCACTTCTCTAGTTTGCCATATAATTTGTTCTCTCTTAAGACCTCAAACAACAACTTCAGATGCTGCAAATGTTCTCCCTTAGTTGAACTGTAAATAAGAATGTCATCAAAGTAAACCACCACACACTTGCCCAAGTAGGGTCTTAGGACCTCTGTCATCAGCCTCATGAAGGTACTAGGGGCATTAGACAACCCAAAAGGCATTACCAACCATTCATAGAGCCCATGTTTAGTTTTGAAAGCTGTTTTCCATTCATCCCCTGCTCTTATCCTTACTTGGTGGTAGCCCTGCCTTAGATCAATCTTTGTGAATACTTGAGCCCCACTCAACTCATCTAGAATATCATTAAGTCTAGGTATGGGGAACCTATACTTAATGGTGATGTTGTTGATGACCCTGCTATCAATGCACATACGCCAAGTCCCATCCTTCTTTGGTACAAGCAAGGCTGGTACAGCACAAGGGCTGAGGGACTCCCTTACATAGCCCTTGTTTAGCAGCTCACCTACTTTAAGTTGAAACTCCTGTGTAGCCTTAGGATCACTCCTGTAAGCTGGCTTGTTAGGTAAGATAGCTCCAGGTACTAGGTCAATGTGGTGTTCTATTCCCCTAAGTGGTGGTAGTTCACTAGGGAGCTCAGTAGGAAAAACATCACCATAACTTCCTAGGATAGACTTGACCTCCTCAGGGATATCAACCATGCTTATCCCAGTCTCCTTGGCAAGTAGTATGTACACAGGTTGTAACTTACTTAGCTCTTGTACTATTTCTGACTCACTTATCAACATGACTTCCTTGGAAGCCTCACTCATGGGGGTTGGGTTGATCTTTAAAGCAGGTGGTAAAGGTGCCAGGGTGATTTTCTTCTTCCCATACTTAAAAGTGTAGGTGTTGTCCCTCCCATAGTGAATGGAATCCCTATCAAACTCCCATGGCTACTCAAGCAAGAGGTGACAGGCATCCATAGGCAGAACATCACAAAGACTTTCATCCACATACCCCTTACCAATTGAGAAAGGTACAACACATTGCTTATCCACCTTGATCTCAGCCCCTTTGTTTAACCATCTGAGTTTGTAAGGTAGGGGGTGGTCTTTGGTGGGTAGAGCTAGCTTGTCTATCAGTGTTTTGGAAGCCACATTAGTGCAGCTTCCCCCATCAATAATGAGGTTACATACTCTACCCTTGATGGTACATCTGGTCCTAAAGATCTGGTGTCTTTGATCCTCTTCCAAAGGTTGGGGTTGAGTATGCATTACCCTCCATGTTACCAAACTTAACCCTGCATCAGGCTCTATCAACTCCTCACTAGTCTCTACCTCAGGCTCCTCCATCTCATCATCACAGACCAACACTTCATCATCTCCCCAATGGATTACTTCTAGGGTACTCAGAGCCCTTTTAGATGGACATTCTCTAGCAAAATGTCCATACCCTTGACATTGAAAGCACTTTTTGAGGGGGGTAGTCTTCCTTTGGCCTGCCTCAACAGCCTTGCCCTTATCAAGGTTGAAAGGGGTCTTAATAGGAACCACAGGTTCTCCTATCTTGACTCCTACAAAAGGCTTGAAGGTGGGGGTTCTGGAAGGTGTCTTAGAAGCACTGGCCTTTCCTTTTCCCAATTTTTCTACCCTTAAAGACAAGTTGACAGCTTCCTCAAAGGAGTATATGTTTTGTAGCCTGACTTTGCTAGCTATCCTTTCATCCAACCCCTCTAAGAACATTGCTATCTTTTGTTCAGATTTCTCAACAACCTCACATTGCAAAGTGAGTTGTTCAAAGTCTCTTAGGTAGGACTCTAAAGGTCTTTGGTCTTGCTTTAGGTGAGTAAGTTTAATGAACATGTCTTGAGTGTAGTCCCTAGAGACAAACTTAGCTCTCATTTTCTTTTTCAGTTTGAGCCATGACTTTACAGGTTCTTTCCCTTCTCTAACCCTCAAGGTTTTCATGTTTTCATACCAAAGTGAGGCATAGCCTTTTAGTTTCATGATAACAACCTTAAAAGCCTTTCTATCAGTGTATCCTTTAAACTCAAAGACTCTTTCTACATACCTTAGCCAATCTAAGAAATCATCAGGGTTCAAGCTACCTAGAAAGTCAGGAATCTCTACCTTGATATCTTTGTCTTGGTGTCTGAGAAGACTGTGATCTGAGCCATCTGAATCTGACATTTCAAACTGATCTACAGGTTGTCTCCTCCTTACTCCACCTTGTGGGAAAGGTGCTCCTCTTCCTCGACCTCTGCCTCCCCTTGTATCATTGTTCTGTTGGCCCTCAAGGAGTTCATTGACAGATCTAGAGACCTCCATTACAGTTCTGACAAGATCTTGAACTGTGTTTTCAAGACCTGTGATTCTCTCTTCACTCATGGTTGTATTTTGTGTTTTTAATGTAGTTAGGTAGATGAACTCACAAACCAAAGCTCTGATAACCAATTTGCACTGAAATTATTCAGAAAGACAACTAAAACAATGACAATTTGATTGAGGTTCAGACACTTTGCAATTACTCTGTTTCTGTTTGGACTGATTGACAAAGAACTAGGATAGGACCTTAACCAAAGCACAAAGCCAATGATTGAGGGTTGAACTTTGATCCCAGCACACAGCTAAGGACCCAAGCTCACTTCCAAGCACAAAGCAAAGGAAGTTGTCTCAAGCACACAGCCAAGAGATGCAACAGAAACAAGGTTTCAGTTTTATGTTTTACTTCAAATCTGGTTTGCATTTCATTAGGTAAAGGCCTTATATAGGCAACAAGGATACAACTCAGACGTTAGGAGATATATAGGGCCACAAAGGCTTACAACATGAAACAAAATAACAGCTACAAACTTGCAGGAAGACTGACATAAAGTAGATAAAGCAGAAAAGTAATTCTAATAGGACAATCTGCCTTAATGGGTTTGTTGGGGTTGAAACTGGTGGAGGGGTGGACTTCTGAGCTTGATTCTTGAGCTCAACTGAAGTGGGCTGGATGCCAAAGGTCCTTCTAAAAGGCCCTCGAGTTTGTTTGATCATAAAAGGAAAGTTTGATAGTGACATGTTAACTACTGCAAAAAGGCTGAAATCTGGACAGTCTGAAGTTGTCCCTAAGCTAACTCTTTGTGTGTTTGTTTCTTGGGAGGGAAGTCCTGGGGAAAGTTGTAGAGGACCTTCCCAAGACATAGGTTTGAGGGTTGGTTAGGCTTGTTTGATTGTGTGGGGCCCCATGGACCTTGTTTAGAAAGGCTGTGATAGGCTGTTTTTGGCTGGGGGCTGTTTTTGTTGTGTTGGGTTTGTTGGGCTGTTGGCTGAGCTTTGTTGTGGCCTAGTCTTGGGAAGTGGATGGCTAGGCTTTGTTCTGGTTGTGGTGGTGTTGTCTTAGCAGGCTTGAAGTGGTTGTGGCTTGGACTGAATAGAACATTGTCATAGCTGGTCATGGTGTTGTCTGAATGGATGTTGTTGTTTTGATGTTGAGTCTTGTCTTGAGTTTGTGTCTTGTCTTGAGCTCGTGTCATGGCTCGTGTCTTGGCTTGGTCACATACTCATGTTGCAGTAATGCTGAATATCAGGGGCGAGTACGGGGGTCCCACTGGATAGCTATTCCTGACACAGGTAACCGTCTACCTTCTACGGAGCGGTTATCTGCCCATGATCCTGCGACTAGACCTACCCCTCCCCCTCGCTCTTACGTGGTACCACCCAAGCTTATTTTCACCTTGGCCGAGACTCGTCGACCTAGTCGGCGGATCACCGCTTCATCTTCTGCTCATGCCACCACCACCCTGACTCCCCACTTTACACCTACCTCGACTCCGTTCCCTTACCCTACACCTACTTATACCTATAACCCGGCCTTGGTGAGGGAGATTAGGATTCACCAAGTAATTAATAATGACTTGGTGATGAGGGGGCTTTGGGAGAACCTCATGCGGACGGATCTTCATGCTACTGCTGGTTGGACTCCACCGAGCTATTATCGGGGTTCGGGTGACGAGAGTGGTGTGTTCGATAACTATGGTGTGACTCGTCAACAGTTTTCCAAGGAGTTCAGTCATGATTATGGTTGTCTGGGTCGCCCGTGGTATACTCCTATCCGACCGGATGCTCCGGTTGGTGGGTTTGGTGGGCCATTTCGGGCCTCTTGTTCTGGTGTTGCTCAGAGAGATGATGATGATGATGGTGCTGATGAGCAGTAGTGACAGCTGGTCACTACGCCCCCATTTTACAGCTGGTATTATCTATCCTTGTACTTTCTTTTATTGTATTTTCTTTTAGTTATTTCCCATTTCCCTTTGTTAGTTGTGTCCTTTAGGTTGCTGTTGGTTGTTGTGTGATTGCTGTACTGTTAGCGTCACACTGAGGACACTGTGACATTTAGTTTTGGGGGAGAGTCTTTATTTATGTTGTGTGTTGTCTTTATTTAGGTTGTGTGTTTATTTAAAAAAAATATATATCAAATGGGTGTAGCAAGTACGTTGGCAATTGTGTCATTTATTCCCTTTGTTGAGAAATGTCATGAATCAAAAGATTGATGAAAAAGAAAAGAAGAAAAGAAAAAAAAAACAGAGAAAAAAATATATATTGCTTCATTAAATTGTTCAAGGGATAATGAAAGGGAATATACTAGAGTCTAATGCATTTTTAGAGAGCAATATCGATATCTCTCTTGTGTTGTCAAAGTTTAAGATGATTTCTCTAGTCGGATATTGGTTTGTGCTAGTCTTATAGAATTGCTTTGGTAAGTGTCGTTGCGACTACCGGTCTTAGCCCCACATTCCCATACGTGCCTTAGCACAATCCACTTCTATTCCTTCGCCCATCAGCCTCCCTTATTGTCTTGATTCTTGTACTTTGGTTTTATAGCGACTGCGTATTACTTGTGGAAATTACTATCACATTAGAATGCATGCATGTTTCATAAGTTGAGTGAGTGTTTCTATTTCTTTCTATCTTTACAAAACTCACCCTTACATAAAGTTATGAGTGCATAAGTGAATCCGCGAGAATCCGACAAATTGAGCCTTACAAAATTGAAAGGTATTTGGTTTTTGTCTATACTACGGTATCATGTAAAACCTTGGGACATGAGCTGCGTTTTCTACTTTCCCGTGCCTTTAAATTTGTTTTATTGGTACAACTTGGTCATTACTTTGTTATAAATATGGATAGCTTGGGATTTGTATATGCATTAACATTAGCTTTGAGTTTTTCATTCACTATTTGTATGTTTGTCCTTGTATAGTGGTGAGTGCTTTGCTTAGGGAGAAGCAAAAGATTGGTTTGGGGAGTTTGATTATCACTATTTATTTACATATTTTATTCTTCCCTTAGATACATAAGACACGATTTTTTTTCTTTCCTTGCTTGTTTTTATGCTATTTTAGCTAGAATATCGATTCTGCCGCTTCTATTATGTCTTAATGCAGATTGGATGCATTTGGAGCTTTTTGAGTTGGTATGGAGTATAGCGGAGTCAGATCATAGAAGGTTAGGCACGGGAATCAAGAGCGGTGGAGAAGAAATGAAGAAAAACGAAGAAACAAGCCATCTGAAGGATGCTCGATCGAGAAACATCACTCTGCTCGATCAAGTCGGGCTGACGTCATGCTCAATCGAGCAGATTCACCTATGCTCGATCGAGCAACCTAGTGTTTGACAGCTTTCGAATTTCCTAAATTCGTTTAACCTAGTTAATTAGATTGTGATTATAAAAGGAAAACACGTCCTTCACGATTAGGGTACGCTTTAATATTAAAAACTAGAGTTTTGTTTGCTTTGCTACTGGATTGATTCATCAAGACTATTGTTTTTAGTTCAAGCTTGTAATTGGTACTCTTTAATCTTTCTTTGTTATTCGATTAGTTACTTTCTAGTTCTTTAATTATTCTTTATTAATCCTTTCATTATTTTAATCATGTTTACTTTATTAATTATCGTTGTTATTAATATCGTTATGAGTAGCTAAATTCTTATCTAGGGTTGAAAGGGGATCTAGGATTGTTAGAAGAGATATACTAATTAATTGAATTGTAATAGCATGATTATCGTTTGATTATCGTTTTAAATCTAGTTGCTTAATTATTGACTAGGATTAATTAACTAGTCTCGCAAATTAGGATTAACACCGACCGAGTTAAGACTAAGATAGGCTACGATAATTGAATAGAACTCGTTTAATGATAGCGATTGCATGTTAAATTGTAGATCTAAAGGGCATAATTGAACCGACCGATCTTGTGACCTTAGATAACTTTATTGCATGATAGTTGATTACATCCTTACCCCTGAATAATAATCCTAGTGAACCTGAGACCCTAGACTTTTAATTTTATTGATTTCAACTTTTTATTGTTATTGTTTGCTATTAGTTTAAGAACACAAATAAAAAACCAAACGAAATTGTTACTATAAAAGACGAACCTAGTTTAACAGATTAATACTACCGCCTCCCTGTGGATTCGATACTTTACTTACCGCTGACTATTAGTTAATAGTGAATTAGGATTACTTTGATTAAGATGACGCGACTTTACCCTTATCAAGTTTGTTGGTTAGCTTAATTTCACTTGGCTTTCCTTTGGGTTCGACCCTTGACTTACTCTTTATTACCTTTTAATTGGATAGTTTTGTGTTTGTTTAGGCTTTACAAGTATTTATTTGGTCTTGATAATTACCGGATTTAACGACACCGGTTTTTAGCTTGTCAGGTATTTTCACTCCATAAATAACCGCGAGAAACTTTGAAATAAAGTCTGCCTTTATAAACCTCAAAGATAGAAGCCATTTTAGTGGTAGTGCGAGCGAAGACCCAAATCTCCATATCCAAAACTTTTGCAATAATTGCTCCACAATTAGACAAAATGGGGTTTCCCAAGAACAGATTAGAGAAATGCTCTTTCCTTTTTCTTTGACTAGAAAGGCCAAGTTTTGGATCAATAGCTTAGAAAGAGTTTTCTTAGGAATCACTGATTGGGATAGGCTAGTCCTTCTCTTCTACCAAAATATTTCCCGACCGAAAGAACCGCAATCTTAAGGAGCTAAGTTACTGGATTCCGACAAGGGGCGATTAAACCCTTTACGAAGCCTGGGAAAGGTACAAGGAATTACACAAAAAGTGTCCTCATCATGGATTAGATCCATGGTTCTTAGCCATCACCTTATACAATGGTTGTTGCGGTGAATCTCGTTGTATCCTAGAATCCGCCACCAATGGTCAATTTGACCAAATCGATGTAGAACTTTCTCATTCAACTATCGAATCCATGGCAATCCACGATTCCCAAAATAGAAATTCACCAGCTATGCCATCAAAAGTGAAGAATGAAGACTCCATGGTAGCTCGCCTAGAAGCCCAAATACCTCTCCTCCAACAACAAGTACGACGCTCTTCCCAATCTCGACAACAAGTCAATGTAACTAGTCAAGTGATGATTTGCGAGACTTGCGTAAAAGTTGGACATAGTTCTCACGAGTGTAGAAGCACCAAACAACAAGTAAATGCCTATCAAAACCAAAGACAAGGCAATCCCTACTCAAACTACTACGATGAAAACACCAAGTACCATCCAAACATGTCCTATAAAAGCACAAACATCCAAAATCCACATCAAAAAAACCAACCACGGAATCAAATATACATACCTCACCAAAAACAATACAACCCACCCTGTTTCCAAACTCAAAGGCCTCAACAAAACTACAATCAAGGCTACAATGAACACCCACAAAATCCACCATTCCCAAATCAAAGCTGTGATACACGGATTGGTGATCATTGCCGAACAGTGGTACACGTGAAACCACGGAGGGGCGCACTTGGATGGACAAGCGTAGAAATACGCATTTGTGGAGTCGCCACCTTTGTTTATGGAAAATTGGAACCGTTCTAATACTTTATGCCATGTAAAGATACAAAGTAATGACATGAACACTAAGAACTCGTTACCCTTGGCATTCGATGTCTAGAATGACTCTCGTGGATGCCAATGAACACGGGTGTTCACAGAGATCTGGAGTAAGGGGTGAGGATACGTATCAGGAAGCTCTTTAATCGAACACATAATCCCGCCCGCCTCAATAGCAGCCTCTACTAAAAATTAGGGAAATCGTTCGTATTCTATATGTTATCAATTGTATACATGCAATGCAACATTCAACGTTTTAATCCTAGCATGTGAATTAGACTATGTCGGTGAACATCGAATCAACACTCAATTATGTCGAAATTGGGCTTTAGAATTAATTATATATGAAAGGCAAAGAAATCATACAGTTACAATGACTTAATGAAATTACAAAGGATTACAAGGATTACAAAGGATTACAGGACCTACGTCAGAAATATACTCAAAACGGAGGTTTGAAGAATAGGAAAAGATTTGAAGAATAGGAAAAGATTTGAAAAACTTAAAGATAGATTAGGAGCGATAATACCACTAATAGTTAATTAATTACGTAATTAAAGCTACTAACGGCGAAAACAGAAGTTCAGGGAAAGAAATCAACCCAGAACAGGCGCAACAAAAGCTGCGTCCTCTGGAAGAGGCGCATGGCTTGTTGCGTCTGTTCTTGAGTTGAATTCTGACTTTGAAGTCAGAATCGCGAGCAGTTAATGTTGTTTTGTAGATTTACGATTGATTATTGACCTAAGACTCGAGTAGAAGTGGTTTAACAAATTAATTACACTTCATTTTATATAAACAATGAATCCAAAGATTTGATATGAACGAAGCGAACCTCTAAAACCCAAATTTGATTCAAACACGAAAACCCGGTAATATTGAATTATCATGGATCTAAGTTATGAACAAAACTATTTATAAAAGATTAAATATGATTTATGTACGAAGAAAAGTGAAAAAAAGAAAAGGAAATTAAAGACGTAGAAACCAGAGGAAGAAGAAGAAGAAGAGCAGGCGCAGGCAGCCTCTGGAAAAGGCGGAGCATGTGCTGCGAATCTTCGATGAAGCGCAGATGCTTCTACGTTTCTTCTCGACGTCTGATGACAAGTAAAAAGATTTTGTTAAAAAATGTTTTACTTTGAATTCGGTTTTGAATTTATTTCTGACATGGATCTTACATTAATTGAACGAAATAATAAAAAAATACAAAAGACGGGATTTACACCCTCAGACTTAGATGTTTGACGAAACGATATTAACTAAGTTACGTTTTATCGATAGCTCGACTCGAATATATGGACAAACTGCCTTCGTTAAAGGACGAAAATTGATTGATTAATTGATTGATTGATTGTGTAGTGGTCAAATTGGTAGGTCAATGCAAACGTGATGGGTACCCGAAATTATCTAAGCTTACGTGGTCGATTGATCAAGCACGTAGATGTTGAAAAGCTTAGAGTAAGGTCTATAATGCAAAGAGAGAAGAGAAGGGCGGAACACTCACGTGCCTTAAAAGTGAGAACAGAGCTCTCCTTTTATAGTAGAAAATATGAAGAGTTCAAGAACAACACAAACTTATCTGAAAACGGATAAAGCAGGCTGGGGAAGGGGCGCAGCAGGAACTACGATCCTTCGAAGAGGCGTAACACCTGCTGCGTCATTTCCCCAGAGGTTTCCTTCTGCGGAAGGAAGATTTCCACGTCTCTATTACGGAATTGTGGTATATCTATACTTCCCTTTTAAAAGATACGATATATATTTTTCAAAAAGATAGAATTTGAAATATTAATAAAATATCCAGAATATTCTAAAATGTTCCGGCTTGGAGTTTTAAAATGGTTTCTAGAAAAAGAAGCGGTTTTCTACCTGGACTCCAAATGAACTCTAATGACTGTCAAAACAACCGTACCAGTGCGTATATGACGACCAAGGGGTAGACAAAAGTGTTTGAGCTATCACATGACAATAAACTTACGAATAGTCATAAATTGTTTCGAGAACCAAACATGCGGCCGAATAGTCTCTCAAGCTAAACCCTTGCTTGTCCTCAAGCAAGCAAACCATATCAAACATGACAAGGACAAGGGCGACGAGCAACAATCAATCCAACCAAATGCAAATCCCATCAAGTAGCTTATACAGCACAATGAAACACATCCCGAAACAATGTGGGCATAGGGAAAATGCAAAACATGGTTGAGATTTACATAACGGCGCAGCATAAGAATCATCAAATAGACTTTTCGGCTCTTGCATGATCTTTTGACAATGGACTCTCACGGTGCCCTCAACACTCAAATTTTTATATAAATCAAGGAAATATTATTTTATATTTGAGTGGCACTCTCCTATCTACGACTTATGAGAATGCGCCCGCAATCTAATATGGTAAACAATTCAAAACACAAGTCAAAGATCACAATGCACATAGAAAAGAAGCCGAAAAGATAGGAAGAAGGCTTTGGGAAATGGGTGAAAGGTGGACAAACAGTTATGGTCATGTGAAGGTTGGCATGAGCTAGCAACTGACCAACGATAAATGAATACTCAATCCAAACTTTCGATTAATTTCCAAAAGACGAATAAAGAAGCCAGAAGAAACGGATTGGGTAATTACACACGAAACACAAGAGTGAACTCCTTCTAAACATTGAATTGACATTTTGAGGAGATACTCACAACTTCTTCTTTTATTTCTTTTTCTTTCTTTTTTCGATTTTTTTCTTTTTCAATTTTTTCATTTTTCTATTTCATTTTTTTCTTTCTTTTTTTCTGAACATAACATCACTTTTTGGACATTTTGGCTCTCCCAAATTAACTTTGACATAAAAGAACAAATCTTCTCAAAAGAGCACCCATACACCATAGTCTAGCTACTAGCTCAAAAGGTAGGCAGTTTTTATGTGTAGCTATTATTTTGTGAAGCATTTGTATGAAGGGGCTAATTTTGAGGGGTAATTCAAAGTGGAAAAGGCTTCAAATCTTAGTGAATCATGAATGCAATGCTTATGGGAATGAAATGAGAACCATACTTATGCGTTTTTGATGTGACGCAAATCATAAGGAGAAACTACACACACCTAATTGGGATCGGGTATAGATGTACCGATCACTGGAGGCTCTACCTTACCGTATATGTAGTTTGCAAAAGTCAAGATCAAGCCTAATAAGTCTAAAATCAATCCCTCACCCACTGTGTACAAGACATCCCCATGTATGCAAAATCCCGTCAAAAGCGTGAAACATTGGCTAAAAAGCTACAATAAGGGAAATGCATTGAGGAATGACATTATGCACAACACAATTGGGTGGACAAAACACACAACTTTTATTAAATGTTTTAATTTTTTTAGTTTTTTTGGATTTTTCAAATTTTTCAAATTCAATAAACAACTAGACTAAATAAACAACGACACAAACTAAATCCCTCCCCCAAGCTAGAATAACACATTGTCCTCAATGTGCGAAACGGGTTAAAGCGCAGAAAACATAAAGAAGGACAACATAACCAACAAAGGAATGGGGGACGACTCAACAAAATGGTAAAGAAAGAAAAGAAAACTTACAACCGTGCAGCAGCTCCCCCAAGCTAGCTTGAAAACGGGGGTAAAGTACAACCCAAGCACCAAAGTACCTGTGATGAACAAGCGACTACAATACTAGATAAAATTATTGTCTTATTGTTAAAGTTATTAGAACCAAAACCAAATGAGTTATTTAAAAATTAACATTATTAAGTTGTCCAACAAAATTAATTTATTTCATAACAAAAATATAATAAAACACGGGTTGCCTCCCGCGAAGCTTTATTTAAATGTCTTGCTAGACTCTTTATTAATGAAAATCATTCTTTGTGCCTTAAAAAGCATGTCAATGCCCTTAGAAGTAGATCATATACCTGCGCATGAGCAATACAAAAACAAATGTAAGCAATTGACAAGATATAGGCATGAAATATTGAAGGTAAGAATTGATATATCTTATCATTGTGCGCATGACAAACTTCATAGACGGCCACTGAACTGCTTCACTCGTCAGTGAAAGATGGAGTGAAATGTTTAAGATCATGGAACAAACAATTAGTTCGCAAAATATCATTAGTGGTGTGACAACCCTCGCGAATGCGGAAATATAAAACATACAAGCATGTGAATTAACTTGCGGAAATACGGTATTTTAAAAACTTTTATACATGAAAGGTAGAAAATACGAGGAGTGTCAAAACATTACAAACTAAGTACGGAATACAACAAAGAGACGTAGTCTCTCAAAATGTTAGCAAAGAACAAGTGTTTAGCAAACTAGCTAATTAACGACTAGAGGTGAATCTTCCAGGGACAAGGCCCGCTACCTTACACCCGAACCCAAAATAGCATAAGCAAAAAGCCATCCATGCAAGCAACCTGGTCATCCATGAAAAACATGAACGCCACAATCAGTGGGGAGTAACTCCGGGTTCTCCCAGCCATATCACATTAAACGTACATAGAAGGAAATACAAAAGTAGAGCAAGCATACATATAGATATACATGTGAGATATGATAAGAATAGATCGGCAATTCAATATATAATGATTTAGAGCATAAGAGGTACAAATCCGAACCCATCATGTTATACAAAGACTCAGGGAAGACACTCTTAGGCAACCAAATACGCTCACTAGGGCTTGCATCTCACCGTTAGCGGTATAAGTTTGATAAGATTGAGACTCGACAAACAAACCATACCAAGTCATGCGATGATCACAATAAATCCAACATATTATCATCCATTCACGAACCAAGACATTGACGGTGTCCAATCATGCAATGACCATGAATAATATCATGAAATCACGCATTCAAAGAACGACGACACAAGACGACATCTCTAACGGTAAATGAAACGCACTAGCACCGTGTACATGGCAACTATGATTAACAGGCATCCACGAGATAAACATTTCCCTAAACGCATACACGATCACATTTCGTATATGTGGACTAATTTCCTCCGGTAGGACGACAATACAAATACCCGGTCCTAGTCTAAATCTGGCCAGAATCCCGAAATCACATTTTCCGGTTCGACATGCGATAAACGTTTCGCATACAAGACTCGGTCAATCATAGACGCCGAGTACCCCAAATTCGGTCGATAATTCACGAAAGAGGCGGAAAAGAGCACAAGCCTCATACCAAGCGGTACGCTACATGCAAATAACACCACCTCGCAAGTACACAACATTTGACGGCCGGGTCGATCAACGCAATGCGTTCGCCTCCCAACAACGTCGTCGTATGCCCACTAACACATGCAATTAAGCAGTAGGATACCTCCCCGTTCCGACATTCCAGCCTTACGAACGTGAAGGTAGCCAAGGGAATGAGAGTACAAAGCACAAGACAAAATAGTGCTCAAACCGTATCATTTGTAAAAACCCACTCAAAGTGGTACATAGCAAAAACCGTCACAAAACATGTGATACAAGCGAATGAAATATCATATATTCAAAACATTAATATTGTAAGTCACTACGTAAAATTTTACGATAAACGAATCATGCGAACTATTATAAATTACGAGTTTTAGAAATCATAGGAAAATAATGCAGCCGTGTTGCCGGCCGGTCAGTGACCCGGCGGCCGGTACCCCGGCTCGCGCATCAAGCTAAAACCCAAAAATCACCAAAAACAGAGCAGTGTGCTCCAGGCCGGTATAGAGGCCGGCGGCCGGGCACCCGGCCAGGACCATCACTACCCAAAAATTCCAAAATTCCAAAGTTCCTACTGATGTATTCCCAGCCGGTGGGCAGACCGGCGGCCGGTCACCCGGCTGGGAGCACTTCTTCACCCGAGAACAACATACAATGTTCTATCAATTCTAATTCTCATAATTTACTTCTAATAATTATCAACAATAAATATACATCATCAACATTCATCAACTAACAAGAATCATTATCAATAACATAAATCCTTAGCTTTCTAATCGTATTCTAAATACGAATTTTAACATAAAAAGCATGTAAAACACGTAAATGATATCGAGTAACCCTTCACCGTTACCTTTATGCGTCTTTACTCCGCGTCAAGGTCCTCTTCTATTAGGAAATAGTCTTTGTCGGGATCTTGAAGGTCACCACCTACAAATAGATCATAAAAGATGAATTTACTTCACCTTGAGAAAGACGGAAAGTTTGAAAAACGAGAAAGACGGTAATTTTATTACCAATACGGATAGAGGATGATAAGAGAGAAAGAATAAGACGAACTTACGTGAATTTGAGCAAGAAACGATTGAGATATGATGATTCAAAGATGGATCAAAATGGAGGCAAGGGTTTTGATGGTTTCTAATGGATGAAGTAAGTGTTGTGTTGAATGAATGAAAAAAAAGTTAAGGAGGGAGTATGAGTTGTGTAAGGAAAAAGTCAACAAAAGTCAATGACGGCTTAAGACGGGATTCACATGGAATCTCGCGGAAATTCCAAAAACAAACTCGGAAATTCTAAATTCGACTCGGAATAATAAATTCTAAATTAAAACTTAAATTCACTGAAAAGTATCCGTAAAATATTTTCATTATAAAAATAGGGTACATTTCCGGGTGTTACAATCACCCCACCTTTTAAAAATTTTCGCCCTTGAAACTTGAGGAAAAGAAAAATACCTTACTCGAATAGACTCGGATATTTACTACGCATAGAAGCTTTAGTTTTCCAAGTCTCTTCTTCGACATTAGCACTTCTCCACAAGACTTTCACTAAAGGAACTACTTTAC
>JAIUZE010023775.1:0-10987 GCA_022085475.1 Heliosperma pusillum | reverse complement strand
TCTTATTAAATTCATTCGGACAAATTAAATAAAATAAATATACTTTATCTTCTATACAAGAAACGATACCAATTAATCAGGACAGAAGTAAGTGACAGTATGCTCAATATAGAATGACTCACTTAAATGATTAATTATCTACTAGTTTAGATCTCGTGCCAAAGCACGGTATTTTTGAGATTTTTTATTTATATGGGGGATTTTCATTTATATTATTTGCATAAAATATTTGTACTTTATTTTTGATGTTATATAGTATTAAATATATTATTTTATGAAACACAAATAAATAAATTTTATAAAATATTAGATCATTGTAATTACAAAAATTCTCATTTAAGTCGGGTCGACCTATCTTAAACTTAATAATAGTCAAATAGTAATTTAAGACAAAAGAAAAGTTCCTAGATATTAGGAAAATAATTGTGTTAGATAGGCAAGTTGTTTAGTACTTGTCCCGTTTTACTCTTAGAAAAGTTCTTAGATATTAGCAAGATAGTAAGATAACAACATATTGGACTCGATTAAATATCATATTCATAACTACCAAAATTATTAATATTAATATATGAAATTATATGAGATTTTCATATGTAATTTTTTGTTAAATATGGACAAAATTTGCAGTTATTTTAAGCAGAGGTAATAATTAAGCAACTTTAGCAAATATTGTAATATTTCAGCAATGATTTATAATTTGTGTGGGCTCTGATTCACATATTGAGAAATTAAGCAAAGTTAGCAAAAAAAGTGGGCCCAACTGATAATTGAGCATTTGAGCGGGAAAATGATTGAAGTGGCTTAATTTTTTAAGTAGTGGGGGGATTTATTTGTTTTGTCTTCTTACCATGCATGTGAAAATATAACAGTTAAGGGAAGTTTTAGGTAGGTTGCATTTAATTAAGCATATGAATATACGAGTAAGTCAAAGGTAATAAGGTTCGAAAGTTTGAATTGTTGGTAGCCAACTAACACATGCATATACTCAAGAATCAAGATTTCTGTAAATGAGCTTTTGTCGTCGACTTCATAGCTGCATCTTGCACATTGCACTAAATATTAGACGAAGAGCGTAGCTATATGGCACCGTTTATTATTGTTGCATGAAGATCAAGGTAATATGTAGTACTTCCTTCGTCAGTGCAGACACCCAAAAAATAAACGGAAAATTCACATGGTACCCTCGAGATTTGCCATTTTGCACGAAATACCCAAAATTTTGATCTAGAAAACTTTAAGAGGTCATAACTCGTGTTTACGAGATCATAAAGTGACGATTTTTTTTTTCAAATCGATCGTCTTTCGAAGTACTACGATTTGAAAAAAAAAATTGTCGAGTTCGGAATTCTTAACCAAGAGATATGCTCGCTCAAAGTTTATTCGATCAAAAAAACTTTGACATGCAATAACTCCTAACTACGGGATCCAAATACAATAATATTTTTTTTCAAATCGTAGTTCTCGGAAAGATGATCGATTTGAAAAAAAAAATCGTCACTTTATGATATCGTAATCACGAGTTATGACCTCTTAAAGTTTTCTAAATCAAAATTTTGGGTATTTCGTGCAAAATGGTAAACCTCGGGGGTACCATGTGAATTTTCCGAAAAATAAATATGACAATAATTGACTGGAACGGAGGGTGTATATATATATCTGTATATGCAACCCATAATAAGTTCAAAGTCAAGTCACATTTACATTATAATTGTGGATGGCTTGCCTACAAACAATAAGTAAAATTCGTATGCAATTTTTTAATATTTAGTTTTAATTTATCTCAAATAAATAAGGAACCCCGAAATTCGTTGTAATCTTAGCTAGATATATATGATTGGGAATACATATGATTATAGTTTATATACTATCGTATCGACTATGAAAATTAGTTTATGTAATGACGTTTCTATTTTTAATAGAGAATTGTGTATTTCTTTTCTTCTTCTTTTTGGCGAAAATGGGACATTAAAATAGATAAAACAAGAGTTCAAAGAGTAAATTTGGTGTGGTGGTGTACGTACTGTATGGTGGGTGGGGGGTGTTTGGGGTGGGATAAAGCTACAGTTGTACGACAATCAGTTTTACAAAGAGATTCAACAAAGTTCGGTGCACTTTGCTTGTAATTACGTGTGCTTAATCCCCCCTCACAGCAACCCACTAACCCTGTACCACAAGAAAGAGTAATCTAGCTAAAAGACACATCAACAATAACTTAAGACAAGGGTCAGAGGGCTAACGATAGGCTAAAGGTGGGATCACGGGCGGATAGAGGTATCACTACAACAAAGGGTTTCATTAGCGACGGAAATAAATTCCGTAGCTAAAAAAACTTTCCGAAGGATCCTGCGACGGAAATCCAAACCTGCGACGGACATTCCGTAGCAGAGTTTTCAGCCATGGTGCCTAGAAATTTTACATGGCGGGAACATCTGCGACGGAAGTTCCGTCGCAAATTGCAAGTTCAAATCACTGACTGAAATTTCATAACTGGAAAAGACAGGTGGCAACTTTTTTTGCGACGGGAATTGCGACGGAATTTCCGTCGCAATACTTTTTTTATTTAAATTGCGACGGAATTGCGACGGAAATTCCGTCGCAGGTATTGTTGATATATCCGAACAGCCACATTCTTACGTAGTCCCCATGCCTTGACTCGGGGTTGCTATGTCATTCAATGTGGGACCTTGACAACACTCAATTGTGACGTGTTTAATGTTGATTTTTGGGTCTTATTGTTGCATTTTATATGGGTGTTTAGCATTGGTTTCATGCTAATTTAGTTTCTTTGGGTTTGACATAATTTTGTTTATCCGAGTCAATTTTGTACTAATTTGGCTTGAACGATTTGTATGGAGTCGACTTATGTGAAAGACTTGAGGGCCTACTCCTTTTGTGTCATGAAGAGAAGCAAGAAAACCCCACCATTGAGTCAAAGCCTAAAGGTCAACAAAAGTCATCCAAAGTCAAAGTCAAACCCGAGCCCTGGTGAACAAAGTTTCAAACCCGGAGAGTCAATAACGCCAACTTATGGGTCAACATTGAAGAGAAGGGAGCAAGCACAAGGCGGTCAATGAAAGTCAACTGAACCGGATTTTGAAGAAAGACACTGGACAACAGAAAACCCAGCCTGCGCCTGGCAACGCAGCCTGCGTCCTGCGCAGTGACTACGCAAGCTTGTTCCGTCTTTTATGTGTTGTTGAGGCTCATTTTTCAAAGCCCCTTGGTTTCCGGACCAATGGTATTTAAGAGCAACAATTTCAGATATTTTGAATACATCATCTTACATCTAGAATTGGAGGTTGCTTCTTGTTACTAAAAACTTGTAGTATTTCTAGTTTAAGCTTTTGGTTATGAAAACTATGGATGGCTAAATTTCATTCCTTGATGTAATTTTGCCAAAGTTACTGCATTTTATCTATGTATGACTTTCTCGATCCCTTATCTTTCATTTATTTCATTTTCCTTGTGTTGTTTGGTTATGTTAAGTAGTTATTGTCTAAGAATTGGTCATTCTTGCATCTTGAGTACTTGGCTATTGCGTTTACAAGATTGATGGTTTAATTTGTCTTGTAATCTTGGAAGCAAGCTTGTGTGATGCCAAATTGGTTTAAAGGAGGCACCTTTATAAGAGAGATTATGTTTGTGTAGTTAAATTGCATGGTTTAATTATTTTAACTACATCCTAGCATTTATCTTTGGTTAATCTTCATGCACTTTTGTTTGCTTACATTCATGGTTTAATGGTGTATGTTGACTAAAGAAGGGTAGAAAGTGGGTGGTTTATTTCACCTTTTGCTATATATTTCCTTATGATTTATGTTTTGGGTAAATGAAATAAGGAAGAAAAGGGGTCATCTTTGGTGAAGGTAGTATACTAAGGTAGAATTGCATCAAGTTTTACTAAACTATTTGAATTCTTGCTTACTTAGTGTTTGTTGATTTGTCTCAACCATAAAGTTAACATTTTTATGTCATTTCCAAACTCAAATCTTTCTTGTTATGTGCTATACCTTGTTTCCCATTGTTAATAGTCATACTTTGTGAATATCTTAATTAGTTTTGTTAAGTGTCATTAGTCTTTGATTAATAGTCTTTATTTTCATTTAGAGTCTTAATTAGTCTTTTGCAAGAGTTTGTTGTTAGTTAGTCTTTTACCGTTTTGTCTTGGGTTCGACCCTTTACTTACCTTTTTACTACGGAGTACCTTTTATTATGATAGTTTGGTGTTTTTTTAGGACTTTTAAGTTTCTATTTGGTCTTGCTAATTACCAAGTTTAACGACACCGGTTTTTAGCTCGTCAGACCTCCAAGGTGCGTGGGGCCGCCTTGGGCATGTCGTAGGCCCTCTATGTATCTTACCTTCTTCGTGGTCACTCCAAATGACGTAAAAGTCGTCCAAAGTGACGCTTTCCCTACAACAACAAGATAAAGCAAAGAAAATCACAAAAAGGAAGATATTGGCACTAAAAACCGCTCCTAAGGAGCAACTAAGGCATTGGAAATAGGGCAAATTAAATAAGGGTGAAAAGTAGGGCGAAATGACATTATATCATGTAGTATGCTTGATATTGTACCATGTGATTTTTAGCACGCACTTATGTTCACTTGCCTTGTGATTTTATGTGATTTGATTTTTGACTTGAGATGTTGGATGGGATATGATTGGATTGTTATCTTAGCTTGGACATTGTCACGATTGAGGTATTATTTGAAAGTCCATAAACCTTAATTAGACTCCTCTAATTAGTTGCTAAATTACTTGTTAATTTATTATTTAATGATCTATGTAACATGCATGCAAATATAAAGACATTTATATAAGAGAAGAAATGTCCTCACATTGATATGGAAAATATAAGGGCACAACAAGAACTCTTTCTTGTTGTTCTTGAGCTAATAATATGGATGAACACAAGTACTCTCCAAACTAGAAGATCTCCTCTAAGTTGCACCAAGATGAACCCAAATAATCTACTCTTATTATTAACTAGATAATAAGATAGATATTATACTACTAATATTAGAATATATTACTAAACTAGTAATACTTAGTAAATATTAGTATTTGAGAGTTTTTAGAGAGAAGATGAGTTTTTGAGAGAAGTATGAAAAACAAGCATGAATTGAACAAATGAAATGAACAACCATATTGCCCTTATAAAGGCAATATGGCCGGTCCAAATGAGCTTCACAAGGCTCTCATTTTGCTTATTTTAATCACATGCATTAGGGTGGAGTGTTGTAGTATAAGTGATGATTATATTCTACTTGTTATGTCACTTTCACTTGGTGACTTAAGAGTGTAAATAAGAACAACAATCATCACCATGCAACTATCAACATAACCGGCCATTATGGCCTAGTTTGGTCCATTTTGATTTTTGATATTTGTCTCACAAATACTTATTGATCATATGGTTAATTATCTTGTATAATTAAGTGTTAATTTGATCATATAACAATTATATGACTCAATTAAATAAATAATATGTACTTAACATTTTAAGTAATATTTTACCATTATATCAATATATAATGGGTCCCACAATGCTTAGTTAATTTATTTTACAACTCCTTGTAAATATAATTAACTAATTACCTCTATCTCAAAACCTCAACTAATTTAGTAATTTAACGATTAATTACTAAGTTAAATCTTATTTAATCGTATTAAAATAAGATATAAATTTATTAGTCAATTATCGCATAATTGAAAAATAAACTTAATCGAATTTGAGTTCTTAACTCAATTTCTAACAATTAACTCTCGTACATATCGAATATATGTAATGTACTAATTAACTGTATCGTATACAAATAATTAGTTACTATTTGGATTTCATCCTTTAGGTGTGACCGAAAGGGATCAGTTGATCACCGCCGTCAAACGACAATAACGTCAAACTCTAGTCAGCCAACCGTTATTGATTTACGTTAATCAACTGACTAATCATATATATAGTCAATAAATATCCCAATTATATTCCTTAATAAGATTTATCATGTGGCGCACTATTGTGGAGGACACCTACTCCAACAATCTCCCACTTGTCTGACACTAATGTGCGTCACCAATTCTCTTGTCTCTTTATCACATCTCCCACTCAACGCAAGGTGTCTTTCAGGTCGCACTTGCGATTGCCAATATCTAGAGTGTTTTCTCGATAGGGAGAGTAACTGTCTGACCGGAAAATCTACCATAGATCTCTTTCCGAGCGTGGCCACGCATTTACAGTAACTACTCCTCGAGTGGCCTAAAGATGTTTTTACCCAACGTGGGTGGACAATTCCTGTTGATTCATCTACTCTGTATGATGCAGATCACCATGATCCAGAAGATGTCCATCGGCCTCCTTTTACGGCACGACCTAGAACATCAACCAAAACCAATCGGAAACTGCACCGACTCAGATAGACGGTCGCCAGTCAAAAGAATCGACTTATAGGAATAAGATAGAAGACCCTGCCACGACCAGGCATCAAATAATTGATTTAAGGGTCTCTACATGTCACTGTCCGACAGAGTGTCATACAGTCTGTCTATGTAAACGACCAGTCATCTCCATGACCCCATGGTGTTGAACCAACCATCGATCGACTTACAATCTAGTCATTTCGAGACGTCACCTCATTGAGTGACTAGGGACAAAATACTAAGTTCGTCCTATTCACTTGAATAGGGTCCAACAATCTATTCGGATAAACAAAGTATTAAATTTAGTCAAACTAAATAAAAGAGTTTAAAATAAAACTCGAACAATGAATGCATTATCATATATGAAATAATTAATACAACATTCAATTATTACATATTACATAATCTAAAGGAATTCTGGCCACCGTCTCAATCCCATTGTGTCGACATGACCATCATGCTTAGCTTTTGAGAAAGGCTTGGTTAAAGGATCAGCAATGTTGTCATCTGTCCCAACCTTACAAATGTAAATTTCCTTTCTGTTCACGTAATCTCTAATTACATGATATTTCCTAAGTACATGTCTAGACTTGTTACTAGACTTGGGCTCTTTTGCTTGAAAAATAGCCCCACTGTTATCACAATAAATCGTGATAGATCTTTGGCAGTAGGGACTACTGTTAGTCCTTCCAAAAATTGCCGAATCCACACAGCTTCCTTTGCAGCTTAAGACGCTGCAAGGTACTCTGCTTTGTTGTAGAATCCGTTGTAACGCTTTGCTTGAAACTCTTCCAGCAAACAGCTCCTCCATTCATCATATAAACGTAGCCGGATTGGGATTTCATATCATCCCTATCTGTTTGAAAACTGGCATCTGTGTAACCCTTTACACGTAACTCAGTCTCGCCTCCAAACACTAAGAACGAATCCTTGGTCCTTCTTAAGTACTTAAGGATGTTCTTTACGGCTATCCAGTGACTCTCACCTGGATTTGCTTGGTAACGACTTGTCATGCTCAAAGCATATGCAACGTCGGGACGAGTGCACATCATAGCATACATGATTGAGTCCAACAGCTGAAGCGTAAGGGATCAATTTCATGCGTTCAATCTCCTCGGTTTTCGTAGGGCACTCTGACTTGCTCAAGGTGATCCCACTTCCCATAGGAATAAAGCCTCTCTTAGAGTCTTTCATGTTGAACCGATCAAGAATCTTATCAATATAAGTTTCTTGACTTAATGCTAGTATCCTTTTAGATCTATCCCTATAGATCCGGATACCTAAGATGCAATGGGCCTCTCCTAAGTCTTTCATTTGGAAATGTATTCCTAGCCACTTCTTTACAGAAGTGAGCATTAGAAAATCATTCTCAATGAGTAGTATGTCATCTACATACAAGACTAGAAAAGTTACTTTACTCCCACTAAACTTCATGTATAAACACGGTTCCTCGACACTTCGAGTGAAACCATTTTTTTTAATTACATGATCAAAACGATGATTCCAACTCCTGGATGCTTGCTTAAGACCATAGATGGATCTCTTAAGTTTGCATACCTTCTTAGGGTTTGATGGATCCACAAAACCTTAAGGTTGTGTCATGTACACTTCCTCTTCTAGAATCCCATTCAAGAAGGCGGTTTTGACATCCATTTGCCAAATCTCATAATTATGAAATGCGGCAACCGCTAAGCTAAGATATCCTATGGATCGAAGCTGCGACTGGGGCGAGGTTTCGTGGCGACTGGGGCGAAGGTTTTGTCATAGTGAAGACCATGAACTTGGGTGAAACCTTTTGCCACCAATCTAGCTTTATAAACATCATTATGTTTGTCTATGCCACTTTTGATCTTATAGATCCACTTACACTGAAAAGGTCTTACCTCCTTAGGTAAATCAACCAAGTCCCATACTTGATTGTCGTACATAGAATCCATTTCGTATTGCATGGCTCCTAGCCATAGCTTTGAGTCGGGACTAGAAATGTGCTTGTAGGAGTAGGTTCGTTACTTTCAAAAGTACACATTATAATATCACCTTTCTCTATAATCAAGGTATACTATCGGTTGATGACTTAATTCTGCTTGACCTCATAGGGTTCCGAAGAATAATGACCGTACCAGATGAAGAAGGAACGTTTTCATGTTGATGTCGTCCTTTTCGGTTTGTGGCTATTGGACTTCATCAAGTTCAAATTTTATCCCACTCTGTCTTTTAGAAATAAAATCATTTTCTAAAAAGACTGCATCACGAGACACAAACACTTTGTCCTCGTGTTTATTGTAGAAGTAATAAGCACGTGATTCCTTTGGATATCCTACAAAAAGACATTTGTCAGATTTAGGTGCGAGTTTATCGTCAGACTTATTCTTAACAAAAGCCTCGCATCCCCAAATTCTCATAAACGACAAATAAGGGACTTTCCCTGTCCATATCTCATATGGAGTCTTGTTTGCCGCTTTAGTCGGGCTTCGATTTAGTGAAAATATTGCAGATAAGATAGCAAAACCCCAAAAAATAATCAGGAAGCTCTGTTAGACTCATCATAGATCGAACCATATCTAATAAAGTTCGATTTCTCCTTTCGGATACACCGTTTAATTGAGGTGTTCCAGGAGGAGTCCACTGTGATACTATACCACAATTTTTAAGGTGTGAATCAAATTCATTGTTCAAAGTATTTCACCACCACGATCAGATCGTAGTGTTTTTTATCCTTTTATTCAAAGTGCGTTTTCTACTTCATTTTGAAAATTCTTGCATTTTTAAAACATCACTTTATGCCTATCAGTAGACTATCCATATCTAATAAGTCGTCGCGTTAAAAGTAATGAAGTAGTGATACAAACCACTTAGCACTGGATAGTCATGGCATACCGCATACTCCGTTGTATAAGTCCTAATACTTCACTTGCCTCGTGTATACCTTTTCCCGTAAAAGGAGCACGGGCCATCTGCCAGAAGACAAGATTCGCATCGCCATAAGATTGTAAGCGAATGGTTTGAGTACTTTAGATGAGACAGGTCTCTTTATGCGTCGTTCGTTTATGTGCCCTAAACGACAATGACAAAGGTATGATTGATTAGGTTCACCTGTTTTGAGCTTCTTGTTTTCTACATGATAGACCTCTTTTGCAATATCTAGAACATAAATACCTCCAATAGAAATGGCCTCGCCATAAACCATTTCATTAAAAGCAAAAGTACAACAGTTGTTCTTAATACAAAATGAAAAACCTTCCATGTCTAACACGGAAATGGAGCTAATGTTCTTGGTAAGAGTTGGCCTCATAATAGCAATTATTTAAATACAACTCAAAACCATTAGGCAAAGAAAGAACGTAGCGTGCCCACGGAAACTGCGGCTACCTTAGCTCCATTTCCCATGCGCAGGTCCACGTCACCCCTGGCTAGTGCTTGCACGTCCCTCAGCCCCTGTACATGATTACAAAGGTGAGAACCACAACCGGTATCAAATACCCAAGAAGATGTACTAGCAAAGTTAATATCTATCATATAGAGTGATGAAAGAATTTTACTTGACGTTGTCACACAACCGTCCTTCTTATCTTTCAAGTACTTGGGGCAATTGCGTTTCCAATGCCCTTTGCCATTACAATAATAGCAATCCGCCTCCGCGTGTTTGTTGACTTTGGGCTTGGCCTTATAAAAGACCTTGGCCTTTCCCTTGCCGGATTTCTTGAAAAGAGTCGTACCCTTTCCCTTGTCCTTCCTCACCCCAAGGTTCATGTTCTTCATTTTCATGGAAAGAACATCCTTGGGTTCACTCCCACTAGCCTCCATGTCCCTCTCCGCTTGGGTGAGGAGTGCATGGAGTTCATGGAAACTCTTTTCCATGCCATTCATGTTATAGTTCACCCTAAATTGGGTGAACTTAGGTGTGAGTGAATGAAGGATCTTACCCACCACCAATTGCTTCGGAATTTTGCACCCTAGACGCTCTAAGGTGTCCGCGTGGTCAACCATTTTGAGCACGTGTGGGCCAACCTTTTGGCCCCTTTGAAGCTTGGTGTCAAAGAATTTCGTAGCCGCCTCATATTGAAGAATTTGAGGGGCTTGCGAAAACATTGACGTGATCCTCGTGAATATCGCATATGAATCGAGTGATATCAATTGGAGTTTGAGTTTGGGTGAGATTGACCAAATCAAGACATTCTTGACGTCATTAGCAACCTTCAAATAAAGGTTATACTCGGCCCGAACCACCGCGGACGATCTAGGCGCGGGTTCGGTGGGGGGCTCTTCAACCAAGTAGCGAAGCACGTTATCGGATAACGCGGCGCTCTTGATCGTTGACTCCCATTCAACGAAGTTACTTCTGTCATCCTTTAGGACACACTTGTCCATGACGGATCTCAACCATGAGTCCTTACCCAAGGTTGCAACGTTTGATGATGTTGACATTATACGAATATGGTAACTACAACAAAAAGAAATATATAAACATTCATTGTTAATTTACTTGAAAAACATTTTAACAAGTTTAGCATTCATATAATGACCTCTCACTAAATTATATAAATGATTCCAAGACCCATTTTTAAATAAAAA
>JAIUZE010023774.1:0-12023 GCA_022085475.1 Heliosperma pusillum | reverse complement strand
AAATACATTGGACCCTTTGATATTGTGAAGAGGATTGGTGCCGTTGCTTACAAGTTGGATTTGCCCCCGAATTTGGCTAAGGTTCATAATGTATTCCATGTTTCTCAATTGAGAAAGTATGTTAGTGATCCAAGCCATGTCTTTCAAAAGGAAATGCCCGAGCTTGAACCGAATTTATCCTTTGAAAAGAAGCCGATCTGCATCCTAGATCTCAAGGATAAGAAGTTGAGAAGTAAGGTGGTTCCTTTAGTGAAAATCTTGTGGAGATGTGCTAATGTCGAAGAAGAGACTTGGGAAACGGAAGCTTCTATGCGTAGTAAATATCCAAGCTTATTCGATTAAGGTATCTTTCTTTCGCTGAAGTTTCGAGGGCGAAACTTCTTAAAAGGTGGAGTGATTGTAACACCCGCAAATGTACCTTATTTTAATAGTAAAAATATATTACGGATACTTTTCAGCGAAATTTAGTTTTAGTTTAGAATTAAATTTCCCGTGTCGAATTTAGAATTTCCGAGTTCGTATTTGGATTTTACGCGAGTTTTCAAGTAAATCACGTCTTAAGACGTGTTTGACTTTTCTTTACTTTTTTCCCACTTACTTCCCCCATACTCCTTCATAACCCAATTCACTCACACAACTCAACTCTTACTTCGTCACTAAGAAAACCCAAAGAAACCTAGCTTCCATTTTTGATCCGTCTTATAATCATCATAACTCTCTCATTTCTCGCACAAATTCACGTAAGTTCGTCTTATTCTTCCCCTCTTATCTTCCTCTATCCGTATTGATAATAAAATTACCGTCTTTCTCGCTTTTCAAACTTTCCGTCTTTCTCAAGGTGAAGTATATTCATCTTTTATTAACTATTTGTAGGTGGTGACCTCCAAGATCCCGACAAAGACTACTTCTTGATTGAAGAGGACCTTGACGCGGAGTAAAGACGCATAAAGGTAACGGTGAAGGGTTACCCGATATCATTTACGTGTTTTACATGTTTTCTATGTTAGAATTCGTATTTAGAATACGATTAATAAGCTTAGGAATTGTGTTATCGATGATGATTGTTGTTAGTTGATGATTGTTGATGATGAATATTGATTGTTGATAGTTGATGGAAGTAGATTATGAGAATTGAAAATGATTGAATGTGAATTGAAGGCTCTCGGGTGAACTGGGGTTCCCAGCCGGGTGACCGGCCGCCGGTCTGCCCACCGGCTGGGAACACATCAAAAAGACTTTGTATTTTTGTGTAATGGTGCTCCCAGCCGGGTGCCTGGCCGCCGGCCCCCTGACCGGCTGGGAACACGCTGCATTTTTGATGAGTTTTTGTGTTATGCATGAGGCGCCAGCCGGGTGCCCGGCCGCCGGTCCACTGACCGGCTGGCAACCCGCTGGAAATATTTCTTATAATTTTCTAAATTATTAATTTATAATAGTTCGCATGGTTCGTTTATCGTATAATTTCACGTAGTGACTTATAATATTAATGTTTCGAATATATGATATTCCATTCGCTTGTATCGCATGTTTTGTGACGGTTTTTGATATGTCCCACTTTGAGTCGGTTTTTACAAATGTTACGGTTTGAGCACTATTTTGTATGTGCTTGTACTCTCAATCCCTTGGCTACCTCCCCGTTCGTAAGGCTGGAATGTCGGAACGGGGGTATCCTACTGCTTAAATGCATGTGTTAGGGGGCATACGACGACGTTGTTGGGAGTTGAACGCATTGCGTTGATCGACCCGGCCGTCAAATGTTGTGTACTTGCGAGGTGGTGTTATTTGCATGTAGCGTACCGCTTGTTATGAGGCTTGAGCTCTTTTCCGCCTCTTTCGTGAATTATATCGACCGAATTTGGGGTACTTGGCGTCAATGATTGACCGAGTCTTGGATGCGAAATGTTTATCGCATGTCGAACCGGAAAATGCGATTTCGGGAGTCTGGCCAGATTTAGACTAGGACCGTATTATTATCGTCGTCCTACCAGGAGGAAATTAGTCCACATATACGAAATGAATTGAATCGTGTATGCGTTCAGGGAAATGCTTATCTCGTGGATGCCTTTTAATCATACTTGCCATGTACACGGTGCTAGTGCGTTTCATTTACCGTGAGAGATGTCGTCTTTGTATTGGTATGTTTGGATGAATGATTATATGATTAATCATTGGATGACTTGGCATGGTTTGTTTGTCGAGTCTCAATCTTATCAAACTTATACCGCTAACGGTGAGATGTAAGCTCTAGTGAGCGTATTCGGTTTCCTAAGAGTGTCTTCCCCGAGTCTTTGTATAACATGATGAATTCAGATTTGTATTCCATATGCTCTTATCATTATCTATTGAATTGCCTATCTAACCTTATCGTATTTCACATGTATATCTATTTATGCATGCTTCTACTTTTGTATTTCCTTTTATGTACGTTTAATGTGATATGGCTGGGAGAACCCGGAGTTACTCCCCACTGATTGTGGCGTTCATGTTTTTCATGGATGAACATGTTCCTTGCATGGATGGCTTTTTGCTTGATATTTTGGGTTCGGGTGTGAGCTAGCAGGCGTTGTCGCTGGATGAAACACCTCTAGACGTTATTTAGCTTGTTTGCTAATCACATTTACTTTGATAACATTTGGAGAGACTACGTCTCTTGTTGTAGTATATTTTGTACTTTGGTTTGTAATATTTGACACTCCTCGTATTTTCTATCTTGCATGTATAAAGGTTTTTAAAATACCGTATTTCCGCAAATTAAATCAAATGCTTGTATGTTTTATTTCCGCATTCGCGAGGGCTGTCACACCTCAAAGGACATGTTATAGTTCGAGTTAACATAACGCCATACACAAAAGCATATAACATCCAAAGTTATAATACCACCAACTATAACCTTCACTAAACTTTAGTGAAGTTATAGCAACTTCAGCTATAACCTTCACTCAACTTTAGTGAAGTTATAGTAACTTCATCTATAACTTTGGTTAAGCTTGTCAGGTTATAGTATCATCAACTATAACCCTCACTTAACTTCAGCAAAGTTATAGTACACCACCTATAACTTTGGTTAAGCTTATCAGGTTATAGTATCATCAACCATAACCTTCACTTAACTTCATCAAAGTTATAGTACCTTTAGCTATAACTTTCACTCAACTTTAGTGAAGTTATAGCACTTCAAGCTATAACTTTATACGTGCGAGGTTATAGTATCATCAACTATAACCCTCTTCCGTCACAGGTTAGTCCTCTATAACACCATCACCGAGGGATCGACTCCACGGTACAAACCGCCATGTCACCACAACGAGTCTTGTTATAGTACACCGCACCATAACGTCACTTTCAAAGTTATAACTCAAATAGGCATAATTAGGGTAGCTTACATGCAAAGTTATAGTAACTTCAACTATAACCTTTATGATGTAAACCAAAACCCTAATTTCTCAACATAAGCAAACCATAGCCTCTTCCACAAGGAGGAGGCCGAAACCCTAGGCCACGGCAACCTCACGGCCGCACCACCACCAACGACGCTAGGGTTCGCGATTTGAACCCTAGTTCGCACACCAAATGAATAATTGAAAATAAAATAACAACATAAATATTAAATGCAATTAAACATGTGAATCATAAGCATAAATAACCACACAAACCAATTAATCATACAATCAATCATTATATCATGTTAATAATTCACTTTCTATAAACACAATTAAAGTAAAACACCTAGTTACCTTTATTACGCAATGAAGACCGCAAATATAATCTTCGCCTTCATAAAACACCATTAATATTGTCCTACACGAATCCTCCCCCAAAACCGTCCAAAAGAAAGACATCTTCATCTTATTCCTCTTATTTACCCATCAAATATATAAACCCTAAAGGTAGGTTTAAACTCCATACAATCGAGTCCCTTAAAAATATTATGAATAGAATATATTGTAGAGATAAGAGCCAGGATTGTAACTATATAATTTATATTTGATTTGGATGAAAAAAGTTTCATAACAATGGAGTCAAAGAGAGAAAAATAAGAATAGAGGAAGAAGGAGAAGCTCACGGCGGGTGCAGCCAAGAAAATATTGAGCAACGTAGTTGCTAGCTTAGGGTTTCTATTTATAAGAGAGTTCAAGTGGGCTTTTGATCCATTAGCTCACAAGATGGAATATCCAATTACAAATTAGGTTTAGAATATTGAAAACGCTCCAAGAATGGATTTAAGAGAAGTAGCTATTGATTTAAAATAGTATAATCGTGCACGGACATTTTAACCCATCCAAATTAGGTAAAAATGGAAAATAACAAAATAGAGATCGCAAGCGTTAAATACGCATTAAAATAATTAAACTCGAAAAATAATTAATTTAATAAATAAATTTCCGAATAATTTTATTATAAAATACGGGATGTTACAATCCAACCCCCTAAAAATAAGTTTCGTCCTCGAAACTTGAAATTTATACAAGAACGCCAAGTAAAAGGGCAACAACTCGCTGCGCACTCTGATTCCTACGAAGCTTCCTGACAAAGGCAAACTCCTATTCCTTAATTAGGACATCATTTCATAATCCACAACTCGCCAAATCCCAATAGGCTTACATCACTCCAATCTAACCAAATTGTACTCAATCTCTTTTTATTATAAACCGCAATTAACTTTATACCTTTCAATATCTTAATACAAATTCCATAACGACCATGTTCATCGACATTCCACAACTTCATAACTTAATCTATTTCCATAGGTAAGTTCATCTACTCAAACGAACAATTAGCTTCCTTAATTCATCAGATTTCAATATCCTCAAAAGCTATTTCATAACCAAACACCACAAATGGTTAGAATCCGTCAATATCCTTTATATAACAATGCATCCTTAAATATCGCTAATCGAAATACCACCAATTAATATTTTAGAAGCTCGTCTTAAAAAAACCCAATGATAGATACATCAAAATCCTAATTGCGAATAGTACTCCAAATTATTAATCCCTAATTTCCAAAAATTGATTCCATAAATCATATTCCAACTATAAAGGTATAATGAGACACAAACTTTCTCTTAAGTTTCATTCTTGTCCAGATAATCCTAAAAGACTTCAATAATATTACACTCTCAATTAAGATAATACTTAATCAAACTAATACCACCAGATTATCACTAACTTATATCCACCAGCAGAATTCACAATAAACACAACTATATCCTCAAATTAACCGTGTTATACCATACAACCTTATAACATCAACTCACATACATTCATCATGTATACACCATTGACATGGGCACTAAATTTCCACAAAAAGAATTATCCATTAAGTAACCACATGCCTTGAGATCAACAATTCTCCTCATAAGTACCAAACGAAGCCTCATAAACACCAAGCTCTTTTACATAACAAGTTCAACGCTCAACCATTAACTTTCAAGACCATGATGAAAGACACTCACTAATCACCAAGATATAATTCCTATTATTGCCCAGATAGTAACACAACCAAAATGATTCGTAACATTTTGTAAAAATATAATACTCATTATGGAAATCAAAGCATAAGGCATACCGATTAGTGAAAATGGAAAGTTTAAGGATATCAAAACAAAGATAAGATCGAAGGACATCACGAGGACTTGAAAAAGATCAATATTAAGGAGCAAAGAAAAGAAGCTCAAGTAAATGAGAGATATGAAGGCTTTAATCAAGAAAATCGATTAAGGGACACCGATCATAAAGAAACACGCAATCATACAACAGATCAAAGAGCACCCCAAGATGGTAACCCAAACGATAGTATAAAGAAAAAATAAAATTGCAATAACTAAAATCTTACATTTCTCATATCCATACTCTTTTAACCTCTTCTTGACATTGACGAAAGCCTATAATCTTCCAAAATATCAAAACCTAATAAGACTTCCATGAAAAATATTGTACAACCTATGTCCTCATAAATTCGATATTATTCCTCATTACATCACATAAGAGCGCTAATAAACCTTTAAAACACTCTGCTCATCACTACCTAGGCCAAGGTCATCTGACAAATCCTTTAGTAACAACCCTTTGGTTCCTCAAATGATTCTCCAAACGAGTATAGCACTAAAATCCTCAAATTACTTTTATATAGTCCAAGATAACTTTCATTATACCATTATCCTCGACAACTAATACGCGAAAATTCCAAATAATAAATTTATCCCACATTCTAATTTTAACGCATCTAAGTCCATCAATTCGCGTAACAATTATAACACTTACATCTTACTCCTATTCCTCAAATCATTATTTACCTATTCTATTAATAATTCACTAGTCTAATCACCATATTCCTCCAACACATTAATAATCTCAAAACTCAATTTCTCCAGCCTTTCAAATACCAAGCTAACCAACCCAAGGGACACTTCATTTTACTACTGGAATCTCCAATCCATATAACTTGAACAACTTATCACTTACTTAGACAAGCATTAACTTATCCTCAAACTTCCGAGTAATCCAAATAATCATTCCCAAAATGTGACAACCCTCGCGAATGCGGAAATATAAAACATACAAGCATGATAAAATTACCCCGTCTAGTCGGATTTACCCCATCTATCATAGATGGTCAAGATGAAATTACCCCGTCTAGTCGGAAATACGGTATTTTAAAAACCTTTATACATGCAAGATAGAAAAATACGAGGAGTGTCAAAATATTACAAACTAAATAAAAATACCACAAGAGACGTAGTCTCTCAAAGTGTTAACAAAAGACAAAGTAATTAGCAACTAGCTAAACAACGTCTAGAGGTGTTTCATCCAGGGACAACGCCCGCTAGCTCACACCCGAACCCAAAATAGCATAAGCAAAAAGCCATCCATGCAAGCAACCTGTTCATTCATGAAAAACATGAACGCCACAATCAGTGGGGAGTAACTCCGGGTTCTCCCAGCCATATCACATTAAACGTACATATAAGGAAATACAAAAGTAAAATCATGCATATATAGATATACATGTGAGATACGATAAGGATAGATAGGCAATTCATTATCCAATGATAAGAGCATAAGAGATACAAATCCGAACCATCATGTTATTCAAAGACTCGGGGAAGACACTCTTAGGCAACCGAATACGCTCACTAGGGCTTGCATCTCACCGTTAGCGGTATAAGTTTGATAAGATTGAGACTCGACAAACAAACCATGCCAAGTCATGCGATGATCACAATAAATCCAACATATTATCATCCATTCACGAACCAAGACATTTGACGGTGTCCAATCATGCAATGACCATGAACAATATCATGAAATCACGCATTCAAAGACGATGACACGACACGACATCTCTCACGGTAAATGAAACGCACTAGCATCGTGTACATGGCAAGTATGATTAAAAGGCATCCACGGGATCACACTTCCCTGAACTCATACGCGATGCTTACATTTCGCCTATGTAGACTTAATTTCCACCTGGTAGCACGACGATAATAATACGGTCCTAGTCTAAACCTGGCCAGATTCTCGGAATAAACGTTTTTCCGATTCGACATGCGATGACGTTTCGCATCCAAGACTCGGTCTTACAATATATATGCCGAGTACCCCAAATTTGGTAGATCAATTCACGAAAGAGGCGGAAAAGAGCTCAAGCCTCATAACAAGCGGTACGCTACATGCAAATAACACCACCTCGCAAGTACACAACATTTGACGGCCGGGTCGATCAACGCAAGCGTTCAACTCCCAACAACGTCGTCGTATGCCCACTAACACATGCATTTAAGCAGTAGGATACCTCTCCGTTCCGACATTCCAGCCTTACGAACGGGAAGGTAGCCAAGGGAATGAGAGTACAAAGCACAAGACAAAATAGTGCTCAAACCGTAACATTTGTAAAAACCGACTCAAAGTGGGACATAGCACAAACCGTCACAAAAAAAATGTGAATATGGCATTATATAAACTTAAATATGATGAAAATGAATCAATACATGATACATAAGCATTAGAGCAAGTTTGTGAAGCATAACGAATAAAAACATAGATCACCTCTCCAAAACAACAAGTTTGGGAACTAACTAAAACAAGGGTCCACTTCAAACTGTCATAACTATATTTCTAGACATGCAAATACAGAAATTCCAAGTCGAGGTGATAGCTTATCCTCTTATGGTTCCAACGAATGGTCACAAGCCTAAAACAAGCAAGTAACGAAGGAGATATGATCATTCTACCAAAAAGGGTCAGTGCAGTGAAACTGCACAAGTCCACCCGAGAACAACGAACACCATTTCTATCATTTCCAATTTTCATAATTCACTTCTATCAACTATTAAAACAATCAATATTCATCATCAACAATCATCAAATAACAACAAGCATCATCCATAACTGATTCCTAAACTTACTAATCGTAATCTAATACGATTTCTAGCATATAGCATGTAAAAAACGTAAATGATATCGAGTAACCCTTCACCGTTACATTTTCGCGTCTTTAATCGATTCTAAACCTTCCTAGTCTCCACCTACATACAATTAGATAATAAAAGATGAATATCATTCACCTTGAGAAAGACGGTAATTTTATTACCAATACGGATAGAGGAAGTTAAGAGGGGAAGAATAAGACGAACTTACGTGAATTTGAGCAACAAACGAACGAGCTATGAAGATTTTAAGCTTGGATGATTATGGAGGCTAGGTTTTGATGGTTTGATGAGGAAGAAAGAGTAAGTGGAAATGAATGAAAGAAGGAGTTAGGGTTTGAGGGAGTATATAAAGGAAAAAGTCAACGAAAAGTCAAACTCGCCTTAAGACGGGATTCTCATGGAATCTCGCGGAAATTCCAAATACAAACTCGGAAATTCTAAATTCGACTCGGAACATAAAATTCTAAATTAAAACTTAAATTTGCTGAAAGGTATCCGTAAAATATTTTCACTAGAAAAATAGGGTACATTTCCGGGTGTTACAATCACCCCACCTTTTTAAAAAGTTTCGTCCTCGAAACTTGAAAGTAGAAAAGAAAAGTTATAAGGACCAATTCGTTTTCTCCAAATTGGTATTCAAAACATTTTTAAGGAAATGTATTTCAAAAGCATGACATTTTCCAAAAAGGTATAGGAAACGTTTTCGAAAGTAACTCTCTTTTTCTGTGGAACGAAATTGTTCTTGTCGTGCACACAAGAACACCAGCATTCCAAAGTAAAGACAAGATTAAATTAAATCATACGTTGATAAGTGCAGAACCAGTCATTAGACGTCTCCAATAACAAGTTCTAGCATCCAACTAAACGCAAAATCCAGTATAAAAGCGAAAGAAATATATTTTCTCCAAAAAGGAGGTACACAGTCCATCTTTGAACTTCTTTGAAAAGTTAAATTAGAAATACAATATAGAAATTTGAAGGTTTTATCAAAGATAAAATCAAATAACACGACATTACACGTACATAGAGCGACTCGAACATCCAGTTCACAAATCACGATAACAAAATATATACAAAACACGCAAAAACAAAACAAATCGAACTCTTTGGGATAGGAAGATCAAGATAAAGTCAGCATGAAGAGCTTCAAGAATTCGACATCACTAACTCTACTAATAAACCAAATCTTCAAGAGAATGCAATTTACCTAATTTGCAACTCATCATTTTCAATCATCATAAATCCTACAAAAATATTCCATAATCACGAAACTTCGAGTAACAAATCCCAATTATTCGAATCCAATTAGAATCTATTAAGGTCCATCGGCACGGTAGACTCCACAACTAACAATCCACATGAAAGATTTATTACGCACTCTAATCTTCTTAGCTCCATCAAAACTCTTATTAGAAACCACCAACAAAATATTTATATCTAGGGAAACATGATCGCTAACAACCACAAGGTAAAAGAGGCTTACCATGCAATCCTTTAATCCAATTTACTTCAAAATTCATTATCCTAAGTTATTAACAATGAACTTTCTCATCTTCAAAAGTTAAAACACAAAACCTCAAAAGAGATTAGTCACACAATCTCATTTCACTTAACTTTTTCCAATCATAGGGCAATGCGACCGTAAATCAATTTATTTAGCTCCTTCAAACTCTCAATACATCGGTTTTCGCTTATGACAATATTCCTCAAGTTTGGTCATCCAATCCAAATTCCACAAGTTAATTATTCCCGTTAGGGTCCAACATTTAAAGACCACAATTTCCCAAGTAACACTTAAAGAATCACTAAAATTCTTAACCACAACTACCAACTATCATTATGCTTATTTCGATCCTCAAACGATATTGCAACATTAAGCTTTCATAGTCTAAAACCACTAGGAGAGTTTCATCCTAAGCTATCCTCAAATCCTTATAATCATCTAAACATGAAACTAGTTTAATAGGACGGTTAGGTACCATATTCGAAACTTCTTCAAAACACACCTACTAACCCTTACGTTAGCTCATAAGAAAAACTACCTATCAAGAGAGTAGGGATAAAAGAACATGATACGAGGAACATTAGGAAGCGTATAAAGACCTACGAATAAGATGAACAAAAGGCGAAGGCGAAAAACGGAAGAAAACGAGGGTTGAGGAAGAGACAAAGCAGATAGTAGAGTTATGGAAAGCTATCTGAGTAAGACAGAAAGTACGAGCTGGTAATTTCTTAAAGATCAATCTTTACAAAAGCATTCAAGAATGGAAATGGAAAGGAATGATGGCACGAATAAAGGTTTAAGGTTTAATCCACAAAGTTTCTCCTTTCAGACTTAGGGTGATAGTAAAGCAACTCATCCCAAAACAAAGGTCTCTTACAAGGGACCATCGTACCACAATCATCAAAGTAAGGTACACCTAGATTTAACAAATCGATTACAACCCAATTCATCCACCCTTTCATATAACACGGATTCCCAATTACGGAATTGCAATCAAGCATAGTAACATTCTCTCAATTCCATAATTTGACACATTACCAAAGGTTTCAAAAACCGAAGAACCAATAAGGGATTCTCCATACTAATCTATTTTCAACTCCTATGGCCAAAAGGTAGAACACCGAACAAAACGTCATTATCAATATCATATAGCCCACGAGTTCATTATTAACAAAGTACGACCTCAAGTCAAACATCATCATTAACGTCCCAAGGTATTTCCATCATAGCTCACATCATCAAACCTCGCTCATATCTATAATCTTCAAGTAATATGGTTCAACTTACAACGAAACCTTACTACTTCAAACGAGTCTCCGATACCATAAGATAAGATCATATCTTTAAATCCAAGAACTATAGTCAAAAGCTTTTCCACCAAGCCTATACTCACCAACACACAATAGGAAACCACAAGACGTCACTAAATCTCAAAAGCAATTCGCACCTCAGGATGTCATTCATAACTTCTTATTTACACCAATTAGACCTATCATAGGCATGGTCTTCAAAACAATACTAAACTTCTAAGTCCAAAAGACTAAATTACTAATGAGTTAAGAAGTTATAGCCAACTCATTCAACCTTACACCATCGAATATCATGAACTATTTACCTACAAGTCATGGCAAGCATTTATACATTAAAATTACTAAACATACCTTACCACATTTTCCTCAAAGATTACCAACTTCACCACTATAGGGTGAATTTAGATCTACACCATTTTCCTCAAATCACAAATTCATTCTAACCAACACTAATATTCCACAAAGTTCACAATTCTTCCGACCAAGTATAATATATCACAACAAATGGGTATGGCATCCACAAAATGTTACAAGAGGAAGGTAAGGATACCAATGGTAAGATGGAGGAACTATCAAGAGTAATTTCCAAGAGGCAAACAAGATGGAAGAGAAAGAAGCACTTATATAGAAGGAAGAGAGCATGATACATTAAGGACGAGAGAAAACATCGATGAGGAAGAAAATACACTTCAATTAGGCTTGTCAATCTTCAATCTTCGGTAGAGGATACTTCTTCTAGGTAACGCATGATCCTCCTCGAGACGGTAGATACAA
>JAIUZE010023773.1:0-25462 GCA_022085475.1 Heliosperma pusillum | reverse complement strand
ATTTTATTCATGAAGCATTTTCATAGAAATGTGGTCGTAAGTTATTAAGAAGACAAATTCATCTTAAATGCATAAATGGAATGATATTGACCCATTTTATTATTAAGATAGAGAGAGATATTTTAAAAAAAATTGGATTAAAAAAAAAGGAAAATTGCCTAATAAGGTTATCCTTTGTAATATATTTTAATTTATTATTTGGACTTTTTTTTGTTAGTTGTCTTAAGTTATAAGACGGTCCTTTTGATCCTATAGAAAAATAGTGATTGAAAAATATTATTGAGAATAAGTTTCATATTGAACATATTCTATACACATTTTATATTAATATCAGCAAGTATCGCTTAAGACCCCCTATTCGTCTTAGACCCTCAGACGGAACAAATACTACCACATGAAAATAATAAAGACAAATATATTGGGATTTTCTAAGCAATTTGCCATGCGATTTGGTATATATATTTTACCCGTCTTAAGCTGGTAGTGGACGTCTTAAATAAGAGTTTATGTTTTAATATAATGGTAAGTTTTTCTTAAGACGAACTATTCATCTTAAACTTTAAGACGGGTCAAATACTTCTATTAGTAAAAGTGAATCGATTTGAATAGTTATATATCGTGCAAATTGTTACACGTGTTTTTCACTTAATCAAATGTGCGCACGTTTATAAAACCCGTACACGAAGAGAATGAAAATTTTAACCCGTTTTTCATTTAGTATCAATTGTTAATTAGTGAAATAGGACTAAATGAAAATTGTGACTCGTATACATTTAAAATGATGTAGTCGAATTGTTAAATTCAACTCTTGATATTATCGTGTAAACATATTGGTAACAAAAAAGTAAACGACAATTTTGTATATTTCACAAAATCTATTAAAATATAAGATAGATTCTCAATAATATTATTTATATCTAACAAACATGTCAAGTCTTGTGTCAAAAACATGTCATAACATTGTTTTTTTTTATCAAAAACATGTCAATTTTTGTGTCAAATTTTATTTAAGGTTTTAGATTTTAATGTTTGTAAGTAAGAAAACATGATAGACCTATCAAGAACATCGTATAGATTAAAATTCACATCCATTATATCCAACAAAAGTAATTTAATAATAACGAAATAAAAAAATGCATCATTGCTTGAGTATTTGTTGAAATACAGTCCTTTCTCTTGTTAGATAAGTCTAAAGTGTCTAAACTGATATTCTGACCGGCTAAAGCACACATATGAAAGAAACCGTTTCATATTGAATGAAATGAAAATATTTTGTAAAAATTAACAAACAATAACCTTGTTGCGTGAAAAAAAACTAATTTATCGTAACGTCTTGTCGACACTTTTCCCAACTTCATGTATTTTAAGTTTGAATAACATATTAATTACAACGAATATTAACAAATTCATGTATCAACGACAATAATTTAAGTATTTATAATAACATTTTTAATATATATATATACATATATATATATATATATATATATATATATATATATATATATATATATATATAGAATTGGGATCCGGTGAGAACCACTAAGATAATGAGAACCGTGAGAACTCCGCCTTAGGAAATTTATTTTTAAAAAATAAGGACATTTTTGGGTTCGACGTAGAATTTTATGGCCAGGTAAAATACATCTTGGTCGAAAAATATATAAGTTACTGATGGAAATTGAGGTGAAATACGATTTATTAATTTTCATGCACCTAGTAGTCAGTTTCATGTATCTAACAATTTTCATGCACCTAGTGCTCATTTTGATGCATCTAGAGCCTAATATTTTCATGCACCTAGTAACTGTTTTCATGCATGTAGCAATTTTCGTGCACCTAGTGCTCGTTTTCACGCATTTAGAGTAATTTTAGTGTACAAATTGAATTTATGTACACTAAGTACATAATTTTTAATATAATCAATAAATTTTGTTTAGTTACTGCAAATATTTTGATTGAATAAACTAAACTAATGGTAAATGATCCATCAAAACTTTCGAAACAAGATTTGGTGGAGATTTAGTGAGAGTTCTCACGGTTCTCATTATGTTAGTGGTTCTCACCGGATCCTGACCCTATATATATATATATATATAGAGAGAGAGAGAGAGATAGGTTCTTATGAGTCCACCATTTTTTGTGAGTCCATGAGTCCTCATCCTAGCCATTGGATGAGGGAGATGGATGGATGAGATTGTAGAGACAAAAGTACACTTAACACTAATCAATTACCTATGCACTAATTAATTAACTTTCTCTCTCTAGCCTTTAGTTAATCACTTTTGAGCACTTTTAATTATCTGAGATTTATGAGTGTAACTTCAGCCCCTGTTTGTGTAACTTCAAACAAAAATGTGATTTCGACTATATAAATTTGAATTTATGAAACTTCAAGACAAGTTTATGTAATTTTAGACTTTTTATGAGTGAAACTTCAGTCATTACGAGTGTAACTTCAACCATTATTTATGTAACTTCAAACAAAAATGTGATTTCGACTATATAAATTTGAATTTATGAAACTTCAACACAAGTTTATGTGATTTTAGACTTTTTAGGGGTGAAACTTCAGTCATTACGAGTGTAACTTCAACCTATATTTATGTAACTTCAAACTAAAATGTGATTTCAACTACATAAATTTGAATTTTTGAAAATTTAAGACAAGTTTATGTGATTTTAGCCTTTTTATAAGTGTAACTTCAGTCATTACGAGTGTAACTTCAACCCTTATTTGTGTAACTTCAAACTAAAATGTGAGTTCGACTATAAAATATTTATTTATGTAACTTTAAGATAGGTTTATATGATTTTAGACATTTTATGAGCGTAATTTCAGTCCTTATTTGAGTAACTTCAACCCTTATTTGAGTAACTTCAACTCAAAATGTTATATCGACTATATAAATTTGAAATTTGGTAACTTTAAGCCAAGTTTATATGGTTTTAACATTAATAAGCGTAACTTCAGTCTTTACGAGTGTTACTTCAACCCTTATATGTGAAACTTTAATTTTAAGACATATATGTATAACTTTAAGACATATTTAGGTAACTTTAGTCATTTTTTAGGTAACTTATGTATACTACATGTGAAAATGTGATTGAATATTTTAATTTGAATTCATGTAACTTTAAGAATAACTTTCGTCCCCTAAAAGTGTCATTTTAAGCCTAGAAAGAGTAACTTTAGTCCTTAAAAGTGTCATTTCAAGCATAAAAAGAGTAACTTTAGTCCTTAAAAGTGTCATTTCAAGCATAGAAAGAGTAACTCTAATCAAAAAAATATGTAACTTCAGTTACTAAAAGTGTAACTTCAGTCATTATATGTGAAACTTCAGTAAAACAACACCACTAATCACAAAAAAAATATGTATAACTTCAGTACAAAAATGTATAACTTCAGTACAAAAATGTGTAACTTCAGTCATTAAATATGTAACTTCAGTCATTATATAAAAACAAGATCTAAAAAATAAAACATAGATTCAAAAGAAAAAGAAAAATTAACATCAACCCACAAAAAATCAAGATCTAATTTTTAAAAAAGTGTGTTACTTTAATCAGATCTGAAAAAAAGAGACGATATAAATAATGTGTTACTTTAATAATATCAACAAGTGTAAACTTTAAGATTATTTTGTGTTACTTTAATATATAATATGTGTTACTTTAAAAAATCAAACGTGCAACTTTAATAGAAATTTGTGTTACTTTAATATACAATATGTGTGACTTTAATACACAATATGTGATACTTTATTAGATGAACTTTGACACATATTTTCAGATCTGAAAATAAAAAGGAAAAACAAAAAAATAAACAAAAGATATATTTTTAAAAATAAAACAACAATAACAATATATGGAAAAAAGAAAGGAAATAATAGATTTCAAAGACGGAAAGGAAAAAAAAGAAAAAGAAAAACAGAAAAACAACAAGAACGAAGGAGGCCAACACCACCGCAGAGGAGACGGAGGGTGGCGGCGGTGGGAAGAGAGGCCAACAACACCACCTCAGTCCTCCGTTCGTTCTTTTTCTTTTTTTTTCAGATCCGGTTTATTTGGGTCATGGTGGGTGTGAGAGGTGGGCGGTGTGAGGAGGCGGTGTGGTGTAGAGGGCGGCTGAAGAAGGGTTGTTAGAGGAGGTGGTGGTGCCGGGTGCGGCTGGAGGAGGGAGGTGAGAGGATGTGGTGGAGGACGCGCAAGGAAGGAGGCAGGAGGTGGTGGAGGAAGGAGAAGGAAGGGAGGGCAGTGGATGGGAGTCGGTTTTGGTGGTGGTTGGGTGGTGGAGAGGCGGAGAGGAAGGGCGTCGGTTTTGGTGGCAGAGGAAGGCCGGTGATGCGTGGTGGGGGCGGCGGTGGGGGCGGCAGAGGAAGGGCGGCAGAGTAATTGTTTGGGTTTTTTTTTTTGAGGAATGATGAGAGATAAGGGAGGTAGAGAGAGAATGGGGTAGGTTAAAATGAGAGAAAAATATGAGGGAAGGGTATAAGTATTAGGGTTTGGATTGGGTATGTATTAGTGGGTTTGATTAGTGGGATGTGAGAGAAGTGGATTAAACACCCACTAATGACCATTTTCTTGTTTTCATCTCAACCCTTCATTTCCAAGATCCAATGGCTCACAAAAGGACTTATGGACTCACTATTTCTATAAGGACTCACATGATCCTTTCTATATATATATATATATATATAGAGAGGTGGGTTCAAATGAGTCTCTCCTTCTCTTTTGAGTCCTTGAGTCCTAATCCAAGCCATTGGATCAAGAGGTTGAATGGTTAGGATTAAAACAAAATAGAGGGTAAAGATTGTGAGATACACACAATCCAATCCCTTCAAACCCTAATATATATACCCTTTCTTCACTCATCTTCCTTCATTTTCACATTTCTCATTCTCTTTCTACCTCATTTCTCACTCTAACATCCTCTTAAAAAAAACCAAAAAAAAAAACCCTAACCCACCCCCACCGGTCCCCACCGCCACCTCCTCCACCGACGACCTCCGCTCCTCACCAACACCCCGCCCGCCACCTGCCCTGCCTCCGCTCCCCTGCCTCCACCCCTCTCCTCTCTGCCTTCCTCCTCCCTGCTCTCCTCCTTCCGCCTCCTTCTCCTTCTCCTTCTCCTTCTCCTCCTCTCCCTCTTCTCCTGCCGCCCCTACCGCCCCTGTCGCATCATCTTTTTCTTTTTTTTTTTCTTTTCAGATTTGCAATGCCTAATAAGTTCTCGTATTTATTTTTTAAAATTTTTCTTGTTAGTGTATGTTTTTTTTTTTATTGTTTTAAGATCTTGTTTTTTATTTCTTAAATTTTTTTGGTTGTTGGTGGAGGACAAAAAAATCACAACCATTTTAGATCTGAAAAAAATGGGTAAAACAGAATCATCTACCACCATTTCAGATCTCGTTTTTCAATTTTTCAAGTTTTAGATTTTTTATGTTTTTTATTGTTATTTTACTTTGTTTTTATTTTCGAGATTCACTATACTTTGTACTATGATTTTTTTTTTCTGTTTTTTTGTTGGTGCTTGGTGGTGGAATTGAAATTGTAACGGACGAAGCCGTCGCAAGTTTATTGTTGAAAAAACTAGTACGCGAAGTTTATTGTTGAAAAAACAAGTCATAAGAGTTTATTGTTGAAAAAACAAGTTTATTATTGAAATTGTAACGGACGAAGCCGTCGCAAATTTGCTTAACTGTCTAATGTCTCATTGGTTAAGTCATAAGAGTATATATGACTGTATCATGACATACATACCAACTAAAAAGTAATCCAACATATCATAGTACTTAAATTTATGTAATTAACATCTAAATAATTTCAAACTCAGAGTTAGAATGATACACTCTTTATAAAATAAACTCAAACTTTATTGTAAAAGGTTCTTATCTTGTCTAAATTTTTCGACTTTTTTTAATGCAACGTCGTAACATCATTTAATTTTGAAAGTCAACAATAAAAGTCTACTCCCTTTGTCCAAGTGAATAGATTACAATTTCTCTATTTTCTGAGTGGAAAATAAAGTAAATGTAAAATATTAACTGTGCGTAGGGAATAAACGATTCCTTCTAATATTGTCACAAAAAAGTTGTGACAATATTAGAAGGAGCAAGAAAACTCAAATTTAGCTAAGGGTTTAACTGTCGCTATTAACTTCGCGTATGAGTTGGTAGTTTTCTGAAATTCGCGTATGAGTTGGTAGTTTTATAAGCTTATAAGCTAAGGGTTTTATTAGAAGGAATTCGCGTACTAGTTTTATAAGCTTATAAGCTAAGCGACAGTTAAACTCTTATCAATTGTTGCATCATTGTCTCAGTGGTCGGTCTTACATAAACAGATCAGTAGATTCAGTACAAAAAATAATACCCTAATGTCTTCTATTAACCAGAATCTCATGGCTTTGAGCATGTAAATCATTGTTGTATTTTCTTGTTCCTATTCTAAGGTGTAAGTATGCATCCCCTGAAGAAGCTCTAGAACTGGAATTTAGTATCGATGCACTATTTGAACAGAAAATGATGAAATAAAATGACTATTTGGGAGGTTTACTAACATGAGCAGAAGTAGACGCAGTATCAACAGAAGTAGCTGATTTAGAAGCGGCAGTAGCAGACTCCTCATCTTGAACAAGCTGACGCAAACGCTCTTGAAGTGCTCGGACTCTGTCCTCAGTCTTGCGGAGCTTCCTCCATCGGTACAATGTCCAAAGCCCAAACCCCCCATAGACAGCAACATATGATGCCCATACATAAGGGTACGTTTCTGCATTCTCTTTGAGTTCACGATACTTGGCTTCTACCTTACCAGCAAATCCAATTGCAGGGTCACTTCCATCAACCTGTTGGCTCCCTTGTGCCTTTTCCTCGGTGGTTGCCATTATATGAATGCTTCTTGTTATCCTTCAGAAGCTCAACTGATCATCTAGAAAAGAAAAAGGTCATTAAATTAGTCACCGTTAATGAAACATCGTGGAAAATGGAACATGATCAATGAAACATCCTGCAACCCTCTTCGAGCAGCACAATAATGACTAAGTACTACCATGTCATCATTCTCCCCGTTCTCTTTTAAAATAGATAATCGAATGTCCTTAAATCTATTCCAAAATGGAATGGAATGGAAGGAGTAATAACAGTTTTTAGATCTCGAGACTTGTTTTGGGTTTGGGGATAAAGATAATCTTATCCAATGCTAAAGGGCAGTGAGTCTTTGGCTCCGAAATTATCCAGCAAGGCAGCTAATCGAGGAAAAATCCCTAAAAATACATCAATCAACTCTCGAGAAAACAATAACAAGCCGATATTTGGATATAAAATAAATGCATAAGCAATTAAAGTCAGACAAATTCTAGGCTGCTCGACAATCTGGAGATGTTAAAATCATATAGCGCATTCCCTACATCCCATATGAGGGTAGTTTAATCAAAGGTAAACAAATGATTGGAACGAACCTCAAACAAGAACGTGTCCTTACCCAAGGCGTCAATTGTGTGTGAACCCATGAATTGTACATGACCCAATAAAACTCAAGTGGGGTGGTTGTATACATAGGCAGGGAAAGGGGGAAGTGTATTGAACAACAAATACAAAAAAAAAATGTAAGATTAATTATGATAAGTTAGGTATAATCGTAATTAGATTGTAAGATTAAATTGTTGTCAACAAACAGCAGCAATGATAGATATTATTAAGCAGAAAATCCCCAAAAAGGGAGTTGAAGATTGAAATCAAATAAAAACATGGAGGAAAAAGAAAGAAAGAAAGATATACTCACAAAACAAAAACCAAAGTGAGATGGAAGACCAATTTGGGGTTTATACAACCTGCTTCTGCATATATAATATGATATATCTTGAATCTTGATGATGAAAAAAGGGAAGGGTTTTGAGTAATTTCTGAGTTTCAACTTTCAAATGTCGATTCAAGCTCACACGACACACGCCACTATGTCTTGTCGTCTCACTTCATTTATACGGGGCTACAACATCCTAATTTTTTCAACAATAAACTTGCGACGGCTTCGTCCGTTACAATTTCAATTCCGATTCGGCTAATTCTTCGTTACGAAATCTTTAATTTTAGTTTGGATATCGATATTAGAATAATAAATTTTGGATATTCAATCCGATCAAAAACTAAATTTTTCTATTAATTAATATTTTTTCCCGTTGTTTATTACCATTTTTTATTTAATGAGGGTGTTTAGATTGTAATCCTTACTAGTTTTAAACCCGTGCAAAATTGCACGGGTATATTGATTAAGACATGTTATTATCAAATCAAAAGTGTAAATAACATTATTAAATTTCGTACTTTCTGTTTTCTTTTTACATATCATCTCATTTTCGAGATATTAATTTCTTTCTTAATATCTTCCAAAGTAAGAGTAAATATTATGAAATGTATACTTACTTGAAACCTCTTTTCATAAGGAACTTTATGGTATAATTTTAATAATTTTTTTACTAATATATTTTTGATAAAATTAAACACAGAGGCTCATATCGAAACATAAAAATGTAATATAAAAAGAAAGAAAGAGACCATCAAGCTATAACCGATATTTTTATTTAGTTTGATATTATTTGCAATTAAGAAATTGTACATAAAAACGTTGTGATTTGAAAAAAAAAATATTGACTATACAAACAAAATTACCATACTTAATTGTGTCGACGAATTATGGGATATAATCATATAAATCATGTACCGCAATATTAACCTCATCTTTGCTAATCTAATATTAATCTTATCTTTGCTAATAATTTTGACCCTTACACAATTCGAATAAATCTTACGCGTATTTTAACCCGTGACCCTTAAACATGATATGTATTTTGATTTGTATTATAACCCGTCACCCTTAAAAATGATTTGCATTTATGCTATGCGTATAGCCAAAATTCAAGCACAATCATCTCGGGTAGCAGACATGTTTGTATTTATTTAACATAGTTTATCCATTTTTTAATATGTTTTTAACCTCCCAAACACAAAATTTGCTTAACTGTCTAATGTCTCATTGGTTAAGTCATAAGAGTATATATGACTGTATCATGACATACATACCAACTAAAAAGTAATCCAACATATCATAGTACTTAAATTTATGTAATTAACATCTAAATAATTTCAAACTCAGAGTTAGAATGATACACTCTTTATAAAATAAACTCAAACTTTATTGTAAAAGGTTCTTATCTTGTCTAAATTTTTCGACTTTTTTTAATGCAACGTCGTTACATCATTTAATTTTGAAAGTCAACAATAAAAGTCTACTCCCTTTGTCCAAGTGAATAGATTACAATTTCTCTATTTTCTGAGTGGAAAATAAAGTAAATGTAAAATATTAACTGTGCGTAGGGAATAAACGATTCCTTCTAATATTGTCACAAAAAAGTTGTGACAATATTAGAAGGAGCAAGAAACCTCAAATTTAGCTAAGGGTTTAACTGTCGCTATTAACTTCGCGTATGAGTTGGTAGTTTTCTGAAATTCGCGTATGAGTTGGTAGTTTTATAAGCTTATAAGCTAAGGGTTTTGTTAGAAGAAATTCGCGTACTAGTTTTATAAGCTTATAAGCTAAGCGACAGTTAAACCCTTAGCTTTGATTAACTTCAGTTATTTTGTGACAATATTAGAAGGAAACGTATGAGGAGTATTTTATTGTCACAAAAAAGTACGATGGATGTGAAATAACTGAAGTAAGACAAACCGCAGCAGATCAAGGTTCCTCAAGCAAAGCAAATATTCCAATTAAAAATATTAAGATTGAGAAAGAATAATCATTTATGCAGTGTAGGAAGCCACTATGTTTACTATGCTTTCCAATTTTATGTTCAAGCGACTAGGTTATCATGAACTTTTAATGCTAATATTTGTAATCGTCTAGGATTTTATTTTTATTAAGTGATTTTCAATGTAATCGGCTTGGTTTTTATCAATTTCAATTGTTTGTCATTAGTTAAGACTGTCTTTCTATCTTCCTAAGTTTACTTATAAGAAAACTCTATCCTAACACCATCATGAGTAATTAGACATTAGACACTTATTATAAATCTTAACACCATCAAATTAAATAAAATTGTTTAGAAATTTGTAAATGAGAAAACTACTCGAGGTTCCATCAAACATAATTCATTATCAAATAAGCCATGTCAAAAAAGTATGGCAAACTTAGTGAAAAAAGAATTCTTACAATAGAATACTTCTGCAGAACACTTAAAGCAAACAATATGGAAGATAATTAAAGTTAATTCGTAGTCGTTGAAAAAACAGTTTGTTGTTACATTAAATCATATCATAATGTGCGTGGCCTGACCATTCAAAATTGATAAGTATAAATTACGAAATAAAATTTTTTTTGATTCTTATAATTTACAAATAATCAACGACCAATTCAATAAACGCACCAAAACAGGTCAAAAATTGCTACTGCTGAGCATTATTTAAATTCTCATAAAAACAAGTTCATATTTTTAAGCAATCACTTCAACTAACCACTTCTTTTTTTAAACTAACCAACCACTACTTTTTTTTACTAACTGGAGTGGTGCTCAGAAAGAGAGAAAAAACTGAAGGAAGTTACTAATTGAGGGTGGGAATCATAAGAAAACTGAATTTACAGAGCCTATATATTTGACAATTTGGAATGAAAACAACTAACAAAATTTTCATTAAATTAAATCACAAGTCAAATCATATCCCTACTTCTAATACATGTGAAATTCCAATCAATTATATGCAATTTAAAAATGGAGAACACTGGGAGTTCATGTTCACAAAAGAAAGCTATGAATACAAAGAGGACGAGAAGAGCAGGTATGGTGATAATTTCATAAAAAATATATAATGGGGCCTAGCAAAGCAGTGACCTTAATTATTCAACAAAGCCAAGAAGTTAGTAAGCAATATGATAAGTTTATGCTACTCAAACAAGGTCTGAAAATTACAAGTTATAACTTCTGATTCATTGGAGATGATATTATCAAAACTTTGTTTGGATGCCTGAATTGGACATCCAAATTGAGTCATTATTCCTAATTTTAAAATGATTTCATGGAGTAAATATTAAATTTCAAATGGATTTACTAATTAGGTTATCATTAACAGTAAACTTCAAGTTACTTACAAAAACATGTTCATCATTTTCATTTTATTAGTACGGGTATAAATACGGGTATAAATACGGGTATAAATACGGGTCAAAATACGGGTCAAAATACGGGTAATGGATCCGGGTCATGGACCAGTTTAAGCATACAGTCAGAAAATGGGTCATGGACCCGGGTTGGTTTGTGGGTCATGGACCCGGGTTCGAATCTACGACATGGACCCGGGTTGGTAAATGGGTGATGGACATGAAAATTGAAGATTGAAAATAAGAAAGATCTAGAATGCATACCTTTAGCATTCTACCCAGAAACATATGAATTTTCAAAATACCCACAAGAACTTCATGAACAAAACCCAGAAAATAGTGAAATAAAAACGACGATTACTTTGACAATAAAAACAAAAAAAATAAGAAGAAGCCATAAAAAGTTTTAAAACAATTAAAATACGATTGTTTCCTATTTAAATCAAAATCATCAAAATCAAAAACATTAAAATATATATCAAAATCAAAATCAGAATCAAAAAGTTTTAAAAATTAACCGAGACATGAGAAAGACATCAAAAGCATTAAAGTCAATTAAGAGCATAAATCATAGTATAAATCATAAATCATAGTATAAATCATAGTATCAATCAAACGTATGAACCGAGATGAAGTTGATAGCATAAATCATAGTATAAAGTTGATAAGACATGAGAAAGATACCGCAAAATAGAGGATGACCCAACAAGGGATACCGCAAATAAGTAAATAAAAGTATAGCAGAGAAGAGAAGAGAACGGAGTGTAGAGAGAGTGAGAGGCCGGCAAAGAGAGTGGCTGTTTGTGAACATAGGAGTGACCGTTTGTGAGGTGTAGAGAGAGAGACGGAGTGTAGAGTAGGGTTGAGCAAAAGCGGTTAACCGCACCGGTTTTGCAATCCGGTTCGGTGCACCGGTTTTAAAACTTGTTATTTTTCTGCACCGAATCCGGTCCAAATTAATCCGGTATACCGGTTTTTTTTTTTAAATTGTAACCGAATTCGAAAACCGGATTATCCGCACCGGTTTTATAACCGGTTTCGTAAGAAGCATATGGTGATATGGATATGAGTCATGACCCTTTTACAAATTACAATCATCCCTTGTACAACTTTTTTTCACCTATTTTTCAATTTTCATAACTAAAAATTTTTCATCACTTAAACTTTCTCATGCCATCTACAAAAAAAATTGAAATTAGTAATTTTGATGGGCAAAAAAATGGGCAAAATAAATCTGGAAAATAAACAGGAAATAACAGGAAATAACAGGAAAAAAACAGGAAAAAAAACAGGAAAAGAAATGGGCTAAAAAAACAGGAAAAATGAATCTGGAAAAAACAGGGAAAAACAGGGAAAAAACAGAGAAAAATTAAATCATCAAACAATCTATATGTATACAATTAAATCAAACAATCTATATGTATCAATGTGTGTATATATTGCATAAAAACATGAAAAATATATATAAACACCGAATTAATGCATAAAAACAGGAAAACTCATACTAATGATACAATTAATAAACAAAAACAAGAACAATCGAAAAAAAAGACGAAAAAAAGACGAAAAACAGACGAAAAAAAACGAAAAAGACGGATTAAAAAGACAAAAAAAAAGACGAAAATAAGGAATGTAAATCAATTAGGTTAGCAAAGGATGAATATTGAATATACAAACCTTAGTTCTTGTTCGAAAAATTGATGGATGAAAGTTAGATCTAAGGTTGATTTTGATTTGAGAGAGAGGCAAAGAAGATGAGTAGATGAGTGATGACTGCTACTTAGAGGGGATTAGGTTTAGGACTTTTGGAGTTTTTTTGGCTGTAGAGTGTTAGAGGAATGAGGATAGAGGGGATTCAATAGTGTGCTTCTTGTTTTTTCGGGTAAGTTACTAACTAATGAATTGCTATTTTTTTTTAATTATTATATACCGGTTTTAAAACCGGGCTCCGATTTTAAATAATTGAGAACCGAAACCGCTCCGCATTGATACACAAAAAACCGGATCGGGTACCGAAACCGAAAAAAAACGAATATTCGGGCACCGTTAATCGGATTTCGGTTCGGATACGGTTTTTAAATCCGGATCGGTTGTTTTTGCTCAGCCCTGGTGTAGAGAGAGTGAGAGCGAGGCGGAATATGTGTAATAATATGAGGGTAGGCAGCTGTATTTCGGGTATTTATAGGGTTAGGGTTAGGGTTTCTTTTTAATGGGCTGCATGGATGTTGGGCTACTTATGTTGGGTTATATAAGTTTATGTTGGGTTATATAAGTTTATGTTGGATGTTTATGTTGGGTTATATAAGTTTATAGTTAGTAAATCCGTAATCGATTCAAATGTGTTTTTACGTATGTAAAATATGTGAAATCCAATTTTTGCAACTACCGAAATTTTATTTTATAATTGTGCAGCTACTACCAATCAATCGGAACATGCATCTAATCCAATGGCCCAAAATTCAACATACAGCAATCCTGTTCCGTTGTCCGATATTACTAATGGTAAATTCATTAGTTACCGTAATTGTATATTTTTTTCCCAAATTTTCATATGAATTGTTTTTGCGTGTATTCCAATACTTTGAATATTTTTGGTAATATAACAATGTAGAATCTTAATTTATTTTTATAGTCCCTCGGGTAACAAGGGAAACTACCAACTCAAACGTAAGTAACAAGAGGACATATCGTACTACAATGACTACTCTACCGATGAATACAACTACACCATCTATGGATTATGAGTTCAACTTATCTACTGAATTACGTTCAAAGATGGCAAGAGATAAGAGAAAAGGATTACAGGGTAATAACAGACTCAGGAATGATTCCATCGGGACTCCTACTACACCGCCAAATTGTAGAACTCCAAGTTAGTAACTTCATTTTTTACAACGTTGATGTTCTCCATCTGTTATGTACGTGTAAATTAAAGTAGCCACCAATGTGACATGTTTAGGTAGTAATAGTTCTCGACCAAGTTGTTCAAGACAAACAGATCCTGATCCCGTAACCAGATTAGTTAGTGAATTGATCAGAGACTTGAGCCCTACTACTCCAGGTTCATCGACTGGTGTTGATCCTCAACCAGGTTTTAACTTCGTATAATATTTATGTTTTATGATTAAAAGGATGTTATACGTATTAAATAGGTAGTGTATCATAGTGTTTGTCATTAGTGCTTAAATTGTTTTTTAGGTACCAGTTCCCGACCAAGTTCTTCATGTCAACAAGTTGTTGATCCTGTAGCTAAATTAGTCAGTGATTTGGTTAGAAATTTAAGCAAAGAATATGGCGAATCATCCAGTAGGTCTGCTAATGAAGAAGGTCTAATTCATTATTATATCTTAATTATTATAGTTAAATTATTCGTTTATAATTCATGAATGGTTATTTATTCACAATTTTTTAATTTTTTTAATTATATTAATTTTTAGCTGTAGTACTTGAAGGATATTGGGATATTGGAGACCCGGATGTGGCATGTAACAAGTGTGGGGCTATGATGTGGTACTTAGAAAGAGTACGTAAGGATAGGAATACTGCACATCCTTCATTCTCATTGTGTTGTTCTGATGGTAAAATTCAACTCCCACTTCTTGAACAACCCCCCAAATTGTTGGTAGATCTTATGAGTAGACGACACCGTCTAAGCAAGCACTTTATTGATAATATTCGAGCTTACAATATGATGTTTTCGTTCACTTCAATGGGAGGAAAGATTGATCGTTCTGTAAATCAAGGACGAGGACCATATACTTTTCGGATGGGGGGGCAAAACGTCCATCGCATTGGGAGTTTGTTGCCGCCGAATCGAAGCATGCCAAAGTTTTGTCAACTATACATATATGACACGGAAGAAGAGGTTGAAAACCGTAAGAATGCTATCAGGTAAAACTAACATTATACGTTCTTGAGAGCTGGTACATATTATATGACTGCAACTTATGACGACGACCTTTATGCATACTAATTACTCTTTTAAATTTTGCAGCTCCAATAATCCTGAACGATTTGATGATGAACTTATTCGTTTGTTGAAAGGAATGATAGATGAGGAAAATGTTTTAGCTCAAAAATTCAGAATGGCGAGAGATAGATTGTCGACTGATATAGAAAGTGATGTCTCTATTAGGCTTATTTCTCGACGAGAAGTTGATGGTAGAACCTACAACCGTCCGACAGCGTCTGAGGTTGCTGTTCTTATTGAAGGAGACGTTCAAAACGCTGTGGAAAAGAGGGATATTATTATTCAGAGAGAATGTGGTGAACTTCAGCGTATATCAGAGTTGCACCCTTTATATTTACCGCTCCAATATCCTTTATTGTTTCCGCATGGCGAAGACGGTTGGAGGCCGGGCATCCCTCACAGTGAAGCTTCTCGCAACAGAAGTAAGAGGAAAAAACCACGTAATCAAGTAACAATGAGAGAGTGGCTTGCATTTCGTATCCAAGACAGATCATCTTTCCTTGAATTTGCAATTATTTTGTTAGCTGCAAAATTATTTCTACAATTTTTAGTGGATGCTTATATGATGGTTGAATCGCAGAGGTTGTCATTCCTTCGTTATAATCAACCATTGCTTCGCGCAGAAAAGTATAAAAATCTTGCCAATGCGGTTGACCGTGGTGAAACACAACCATCTTCAGCGGGAAGTCGTATTATCATGTCTTCGTCGATTCTACAATCAGATGGGTACATGAGAGCTAATTTTCAAGATATCATGACCATTTGCAAGTGTTATGGGTATCCATATTTGTTCATTACATTCACGTGTAATCCCAAATGGCCAGAAATAATGAGATTTGTCACGAAAAGAGGGTTGAGACCAGAGGATCGTCCTGATATTGTTAGTCGTGTTTTCAAGATTAAATTAACGGAGCTAATGAAAGACTTGAAAGACCGTCAAATCTTCGGACGCGTTGTAGGAGGTGAGTCTACATATAAACCATTCAAGTACAGGTATCTATGGTTTTTTTCTAATGTGATCCCAATAAACAAACTAACATTATTATTGCGTCTAATCTTTCAGCCACGTATACTATTGAATTTCAAAAACGGGGGTTGCCACATGCTTATATTCTAATATTTCTTCATCGTGATGACAAATTCCCGGAGGTTGCAAATGTAGACAAAATAATTAGCGCTGAGATACCCGATCCTATTGAATACCCATTATTATATTCTGTTGTTAAGGAGAATATGATACATGGTCCATGCGGCAAGGAATTCCCGACTTCCCCATGTATGGTTGCATCTAATTGCTTGAGAAACTTCCCGAAGAGGTGCATCGATAGCACAACGGTTGATGACGACGGATGTCCTGTATATAGGAGAAGGGAGAAGGGGTTTACTGTGGAAAAGAGTGGATGCGTACTTGGCAATGAGTGGGTTGTTCCATATAACGCTCAATTATTGCTGAAATATCGTGCCCATATAAATGTCGAGTGGTGTAATCAAGCTCGATCAATCAAGTATTTGTTCAAGTACGTCAACAAGGGACCTGATCGAGCCACAATGCAGTCTTCCTACCGACGCCTAAACGATCAGAATCCAGACCAAATAGATGAGATACAAAGATTCCATGATTGTCGTTATATCTCAGCCTGCGAATCTGTGTGGAGAATCTTCGGCTTTGATATACATTATAGGACACCTCCGGTTGAAAGATTGCGGTTTCACCTTCCCGATGAGCAAAGCGTTGTTTTTAACGACGAAGACCCTATCGATGCGGTCATTGACAATCCCACAATCGGTATGACAAAGTTCTTGGCTTGGATGGATTGTAATAAGTCTAACAAAGAAGCACAACAACTATTATATAGCCAGTTTCCTACGAAATTCGTGTGGAAAAACGAAGAACGTGCCTGGCATCCAAGAAAAAGTGGTTTTGCTATTGGCAGAATGCATAATGTTTCCCCCAATTGTGGTGAGCTATATTATATGAGAACCCTGTTAAACTTTGTCAAGGGTCCGAAATGTTATGAGGATATAAGGAGAGTTGATGGCGAAGTGAAATCTACTTTTAGAGGTGCATGTTATGCGCGTGGCCTCCTTGGAGATGATAGGGAATACATTGATGCTATAAAGGAAGCAAGTGATTGGGGTTCTGGGTCTTACTTAAGAAACCTCTTTGTCACATTATTATTGTTAGGTACTGTAGCGATGCCAAGTATAGTGTGGGAGAAAACTTGGGAGTATCTTTCAGATGATATCCTATATCGACAACGTAAAGCCTTTCGAAACCAAGGTTAGTTGTTAAAAGAGCATTTGTTAATTGTATTTTACCATCTTTTATTTAAGCATTGTCGTGTTATTATTGCTTAATATACATTTACATTGCCATTTATTTTTTAATGTCACAGCGTTGCGATTAACAGATGATGAACTTAAGAATTATGCATTGCTAGACATAGAAGCATGTCTTCAACGGAATGGCAGTAGCTTACGTAGGTTTGAAGACATGCCCTTTCCTGAATCATCCACAGTTCATCCTGTGAACACGTTAGTTTCAGACGAGTTATCTTATGATAGAGTCGCCTTACGTGAAGAACATTTGCACCTTTTATCATCTATGACTGACGAGCAAAAGTCGGTTTACAATGAGATAATGGACGCAGTCCGTAATAATCGCGGAGGTGTTTTCTTTGTATATGGCTATGGAGGGACTGGTAAGACGTTTATCTGGAGAACCTTATGTGCGGAAATGAGAAGTGAGGGAGAAATTGTTCTTCCTGTAGCATCTAGCGGCATTGCATCTACATTACTTCCCGGTGGAAGGACAGCTCATTCGAGATTTGGTATTCCAATCTCCACAGTTGAAAACTCTACGTGTCCCGGGATTAAACCCGGAAGTGATTTAGCCGAACTCTTACTTAGGACAAAGCTTATTATATGGGACGAAGCACCAATGACGCACAGATATGCTTTCGAGGCTCTTGACAGGAGTTTAAGAGATGTCATGCGTTTTTCAAACAACGGTGATGTCAATCAACCCTTTGGTGGTAAAGTGGTGGTATTTGGAGGTGATTTTCGACAAATACTTCCCGTTATCCCGAAAGGCAGCAGGTCAGAAATCGTGAATGCGTCACTATGTTCTTCAGATTTGTGGTCTACGTGCAAGGTACTAGACTAAACTGTCCTATTTGAATTAATTGTTTTTTTATATAATAAGTCATTGTTATTATATTTATGCAAATACATACGACCTTATAAATTTCTTATTTGTTACTCATACAAGGTGTTGAAATTGACAAAAAACATGCGCCTTCAAGTCGGAGATTCATGCTCCAATGTTGCTGAGATAAGGGATTTTTCAGAATGGATATTGAAAGTTGGTGACGGGGAAGCTGGCGAAGCAAACGACGGGGAAGTTGAGTTAGAGTTGCCGAACGACCTTTTAATTTACAACATCACCGATCCCATTGCTTCAATTGTAGATACCATTTACCCATCTCTTCAGAATCAACTATGGAATCCTGAGTATCTCCAGGAGAGGGCCATCCTTGCACCTACACATGAGATTGTCGAGTTGGTTAATGAGTACGTATTATCTCAAATTGACGGAGATGCGAAAATTTACTACAGCTCAGATGAAGTTAGTAAGGATGAGACCAATATTGGGGTTCGTGATCTATATTCCACGGAGTTTCTTAACTCTATTAAGTGTTCTGGCCTTCCAAATCACGAATTAAAGCTGAAGGTAGGTGCTATAGTGATGCTCCTCAGGAATATTGACCAATCTCGCGGATTATGCAATGGCACTCGACTAATAGTTACAGACTTAGGATCACGTGTAATTAGAGCAACAGTCGTATCAGGCAGTCATAAGGGCGATAAAGTGCATATTGCCCGTATAACCCTTACTCCATCTGATTCTAGTAAGTTCCCCGTACTGTTTGACAGAAGACAATTCCCCGTGGCCGTGTGTTTTGCAATGACCATTAATAAGAGCCAAGGGCAGTCTCTAGCACATGTTGGGCTTTATCTTCCAAAGTCGGTGTTTACTCATGGCCAACTCTATGTGGCCATTTCCAGAGTCACAAGCAAAAAGGGACTGAAGATTTTGATTTGTGATAATGACAAACACGTGTCGAATAGAACAAATAACGTAGTGTATAAAGAAATTTTTGAGAAGTTATAGTACAATTGCCTTATAATTGTACACCGTACCACATTTATTGTTGATTTTCCTTTCAAATCTTTGTACCTTTGTTATGTTTTTAATATGAATATATAAGGCTGTTTTTTTTTCTTCTTCTTATTTTATACACATGTGATAGGAACACATACTGACATTGAAAACAAAATTATGAATCAAAATTATAACTACCCTTATTGACATGTGTTTATACGAAAATCTAAACAACAAACCCGTGCAATTTGCACGGGTTTAAAACTAGTTATTTAAGAAACTAAACTCCCGAATTCCCTCACTGATCATTCTGTTTTCGGTTGTGCATGTGTTTGGTGGCCACCCTCAAGCCCTCAAGGCCTCAATTGCAAAATGCATGTGATTAACTCGACGTCTTGGATGAAAATTTTTTGTGTCCCAGTTGGTCTTGCTTCAGACGAAACATTTTGGTCTGAAACAATAAGACGGGATTTTGTAACCACTTTATAGTTATATGTAACCACTATTGAAAACAAGTAGATATAAGCTGTGGTTACATTTTATCAAAAAGTGGCAGCATAATATCGTCTTATTTTTCAGACAGAAATAGTCCGTCTGAAATAAGAATTTGCGTTTTGTGTCCTTTTTAGTATGCTCTTTTTTATACCTAAAAGAGGAAAAATAAAGCCGAATATTATAATTGTTGGGGTACTGAATACGGAAGCGAATAAATTCAACCAAAGATTTAAGAGAAATACGATAAAGACAGTAAAAATAACACCAAGATTTTTAGGTGGAAAAAATAACACCAAAATAGAGGTAAAAAACCACCGGCGAGAGAGCAAATATTTCACTATAATGATTCGGGAGTACAAGGACAATTTCCTCAAAGACTATAGAATAGTCAAGCTAATCTGAATGAGTGTTAAATAATTAGCACCCAAATAAATAATGGAGAGTAGTAATAACGGATGAAGAGAAGATATATTTGTTGCTGTTTTGTTGTGGTGAATATGCTGAGAAATCTTGCTCCATTTATAGTACTTCAAAGAGTAAATGCAAATACGTTTAGTCTCAAAAGAATGCGTTTAATCTTCAATTGCTATCAATTGCATTGTACGCATTTCATTACATCTCATCAGTTGAAAAGCCTTTCAATTACTATGTCATATGTTTCTTTATGTAAACGTTAAGAAACTCCATCTCTTTAATTGACGTGAGTAAAGGAGAGGCACACATAACTCCAACAATAATAACTTCGGTGTAAGGAGTATCGTATTCCCGGAGAACACAAGAATTACTCGTCTTGGATATGTACTGTGTTTACTATTCACACGTAACTATAACTTTCTATTTAATACGTACCCTATATTAGTTCAAATCTCGGATATATACATTATAACCTAATTTATACTACCTCCCTGCAACTGTTTTCTTTTCATTTCAATAAAATACTCCTCACATAGATTAGACAAATAGGAAGAAAACAATTGCCTAGAGGTAGTATTGTAAGAACATCATCATCCGACATTCTTCATGTTCATTGACATAACTTAAAAGTTACATCTAGTACTTAGTATTGTTTGTTTTAATTTTTACGAGCAGAAAAATTAACTTTAACCTTCACCTATAAATGGGAATATGACCCACTCCCATCTTTAAGGGAGCTTTTATCTCAAAATCAACTTCTAAAAATGCAAACACTCCTCAGCTTATAAAGTGGTCGATGCTCTTTTAACTTGTCGATTTGAGAACGAATCACATCTTCCACTTCTATATGAGTGTCATCTTCATACTTCTCGTCACGTGTGAGGTATTTTTTTCTCTCATTAGTCAAATTACTGTAATTTTGTTCATTCATTCATCATTCATTTGGTTACCAGTTTTCAATTCATCGAAGTCAAGTCACACAATCATTGGTTATGAATTTATGACACGATGTTAGTGTGTTAAACCGCCATTAGTTCTAGGCCAAGTCCACAAGGAGTATAGCCAACTTCTCAAGCCTAGACGTGTTTCATCCCAAAGTAAATAGACTTTATGATGGAACCTCATTACGCTTGTGATTTGTAAAGTGGACTCTCTTATTATGGGTGTGAAGCATGTCCATTTATGGAGTCTCACAAATAACAATGTTTTGTTTTTTAAATGTGAGCATTGTCTTTTGAAAGGATAGTTCGAATTGATTGTTCAAATATATTTAAACTAAAAAAATATAAACGAAACACAGGTATTTGTGCAAGGTAGCCTACACAGGATAGATTGAAATCGATTGTTCAAATACGGAGTATATCTAAACTAAAAAATATAAACGAAACACAAATATTTGTGCAATGTAGCATACACAAGTGTAAGTAAGGATCTCAGCTTCATTTTCTCAAAAGAAATAGAGGTCCATTACCTTTTTAATAGCCCGGAACTAATTTTGATTAAACGATTAAGTGGTTGTAAATATACTTGAGTAGAAAAAAGGTAAATTTGGAAAAAAATGAAATATATTATATATGGTTCTGATTTTTGTAGTACACATTTTACTCATCTTAGAACATTACTGACAATTATACCCCTCTCATTTTTCATCTCAATTTCCTTCTCAAACCTTTTTCTAATGTTTTCTCTCTAATGTCAAAACATATATTCATCGAAAATTTCACAAAGCATATCAACATGGGGCAGGGCCGCCGCCAGTGAGCAGTGTCGCGCCAGTGGGGAGGGTTAGGTCGACGCCGTTATGGAGGGTCGCCGTTGTGGAGGGTCGTCGGTAAGAGGTCGACGTTTCTCTGATGGTAATGGGTCGGCGTTGTGTTGTGGGCGATGAGGTTTTGATAGTTGGGGGTTGGCAGTGTTGATGTTTTACCGTTATTATTTTACATGTACTACATTCAGTACATTGAATATTGATTGTTCATTGTGTACTTTTTCCAAGTACTATACGGTAACCATCGTCAGGCGTCCCCCTGCGCCGGCAGTCCTTTCTTCGGCCATCACTGCCCCGTCCTTCAATGTGCCGGCAGTCCCTGCGTCGGTCGTCCATTCCATGGTACTCCAATACCGACAATTCGTACTCCGTCACTGATATATGATTATTTTAGACCGTTTTCCCTCTTTATTTTCTTATATTTCGTTGCATTTAGTTTTGTTCGGCGTCGTTTTTATCGTATTTTGGTCCCCATTCCGTGTACTCCTATATCATTTAATTCCGTCTCATTTTTAAAGGAAATATGTCAAGACAAAGACGAGACGGGATGAGAACCGAAAAACCGTCACATAACTAGACACAAAGAAGGAGATAAGAAAAGAAGGAGGAGGAAGACGGAAATGGGTGCCAACCGGTTGGACCAACCGGCAGCCGGCCCACCGGCCTGGCCACCCAAATCCCCCAAGAAAGAGCTGAGAAAAGACGGAAAATGAGCAGGCCACTCCAGCCGGTCGGCCCAACCGGCAGCCGGCCGGACCGGCTGGGTCAGCCATTGTTCGAAGAAAGACGAGAAATTAGCAGCCACAGCCAGCCGGTCAGACCCACCGGCAGCCGGTCCGACCGGCTGGGACATCCTATCTTCAAGTTGCGCAAAGAAAGGAAGAGAAAGAAGACGGAGGAAAGTCAGAGGTGGCCAGCCGGTCCAGGCCACCGGCGGCCGGCCGACCGGCTGTGCCCCTTTGTCCGCAAAATCTGATTTTTGTCTTTCTTTTCTTGTTTTGACCCTCTAATCCTACCAACCTATAAATACCCCCTCCTAATTCACCCTAGACAGACAACCCTAGACACAAGAACCCTAGTAATTAATAAGAAATACCTCTCAAATTAGTACTTTAATCTTTCTTAATTAGTGATAATTACTCAATTTCCTAGTTAGTTATTGTTAGATTTAGTCTTTCTCCTAGTTACTAGTGAAGATTTGGGTTATAATTTGAAGAAAAGAGGAGACTCTTATTTGATTATTGTTAATCAAAGCTAAGGGTTATAATCAAAGCTAAGGGTTTAACTGTCGCTTAGCTTATAAGCTTATAAAACTAGTACGCGAATTCCTTCTAATAAAACCCTTAGCTTATAAGCTTATAAAACTACCAACTCATACGCGAATTTCAGAAAACTACCAACTCATACGCGAAGTTAATAGCGACAGTTAAACCCTTAGCTAAATTTGAGTTTTCTTGCTCCTTCTAATATTGTCACAACTTTTTTGTGACAATATTAGAAGGAATCGTTTATTCCCTACGCATAGTTAATATTTTACATTTACTTTATTTTCCACTCAGAAAATAGAGAAATTGTAATCTATTCACTTGGACAAAGGGAGTAGACTTTTATTGTTGACTTTCAAAATTAAATGATGTTACGACGTTGCATTAAAAAAAGTCGAAAAATTTAGACAAGATAAGAACCTTTTACAATAAAGTTTGAGTTTATTTTATAAAGAGTGTATCATTCTAACTCTGAGTTTGAAATTATTTAGATGTTAATTACATAAATTTAAGTACTATGATATGTTGGATTACTTTTTAGTTGGTATGTATGTCATGATACAGTCATATATACTCTTATGACTTAACCAATGAGACATTAGACAGTTAAGCAAATTTTGTGTTTGGGAGGTTAAAAACATATTAAAAAATGGATAAACTATGTTAAATAAATACAAACATGTCTGCTACCCGAGATGATTGTGCTTGAATTTTGGCTATACGCATAGCATAAATGCAAATCATTTTTAAGGGTGACGGGTTATAATACAAATCAAAATACATATCATGTTTAAAGGTCACGGGTTAAAATACGCGTAAGATTTATTCGAATTGTGTAAGGGTCAAAATTATTAGCAAAGATAAGATTAATATTAGATTAGCAAAGATGAGGTTAATATTGCGGTACATGATTTATATGATTATATCCCATAATTCGTCGACACAATTAAGTATGGTAATTTTGTTTGTATAGTCAATATTTTTTTTTTCAAATCACAACGTTTTTATGTACAATTTCTTAATTGCAAATAATATCAAACTAAATAAAAATATCGGTTATAGCTTGATGGTCTCTTTCTTTCTTTTTATATTACATTTTTATGTTTCGATATGAGCCTCTGTGTTTAATTTTATCAAAAATATATTAGTAAAAAAATTATTAAAATTATACCATAAAGTTCCTTATGAAAAGAGGTTTCAAGTAAGTATACATTTCATAATATTTACTCTTACTTTGGAAGATATTAAGAAAGAAATTAATATCTCGAAAATGAGATGATATGTAAAAAGAAAACAGAAAGTACGAAATTTAATAATGTTATTTACACTTTTGATTTGATAATAACATGTCTTAATCAATATACCCGTGCAATTTTGCACGGGTTTAAAACTAGTAAGGATTACAATCTAAACACCCTCATTAAATAAAAAATGGTAATAAACAACGGGAAAAAATATTAATTAATAGAAAAATTTAGTTTTTGATCGGATTGAATATCCAAAATTTATTATTCTAATATCGATATCCAAACTAAAATTAAAGATTTCGTAACGAAGAATTAGCCGAATCGGAATTGAAATTGTAACGGACGAAGCCGTCGCAAGTTTATTGTTGAAAAAATTAGGATGTTGTAGCCCCGTATAAATGAAGTGAGACGACAAGACATAGTGGCGTGTGTCGTGTGAGCTTGAATCGACATTTGAAAGTTGAAACTCAGAAATTACTCAAAACCCTTCCCTTTTTTCATCATCAAGATTCAAGATATATCATATTATATATGCAGAAGCAGGTTGTATAAACCCCAAATTGGTCTTCCATCTCACTTTGGTTTTTGTTTTGTGAGTATATCTTTCTTTCTTTCTTTTTCCTCCATGTTTTTATTTGATTTCAATCTTCAACTCCCTTTTTGGGGATTTTCTGCTTAATAATATCTATCATTGCTGCTGTTTGTTGACAACAATTTAATCTTACAATCTAATTACGATTATACCTAACTTATCATAATTAATCTTACATTTTTTTTTTGTATTTGTTGTTCAATACACTTCCCCCTTTCCCTGCCTATGTATACAACCACCCCACTTGAGTTTTATTGGGTCATGTACAATTCATGGGTTCACACACAATTGACGCCTTGGGTAAGGACACGTTCTTGTTTGAGGTTCGTTCCAATCATTTGTTTACCTTTGATTAAACTACCCTCATATGGGATGTAGGGAATGCGCTATATGATTTTAAC